>JARYGA010033403.1:0-42974 GCA_030545235.1 Helianthus tuberosus | reverse complement strand
AATATATGAACTAACTGACTACTCAGTATTCATAAATGCAACAGAAATTTATATTTCAGCCCATTCGTATTTCATTGTACCACACGCTGTACTTTACATAAATTGGCAATTTCAAACGAGTCAATTCATGTTATGACTTACCTCCTAGTGGTCAAACAAGTAAAGTTAAAAGAAAACAGTTAAAATGCAACGGGTCAAACAGATCTATGCATAAAACCTTTTAAGTCGTTATAAAAAAAAGTAGGGCTGCAGCAAATAATTCGTGAAGCGTTCGGCAGGAAGTTCGTTCGTGTTCGTTCGTTAATTAAACAAACGAACACGAATTTCGTTCGTTTAGTTAAATGAACAAACATGAACAGAGGCCGTGTTTGTTCATTTATGTTCGATTGGCACCTCTAAACTAACATTGCATTGCAGAGTGAAGACTCCAGAAGTCTCATCCTAAGACCAGGTGTACAAGAAGTACCAACCTTTCATTTTTTTACTGAATATAAAGTACTTACCTTTGTGATTTCTTCCCACGATGACTGCTCGGTGACACCGAGAACAGGGGCGGATGTACCATATGAGAAGGGGTAGCCTCCGCTACCCCTTGGCGATCCGGCGGTAGTGTAAATTTTGGAAAAATTTGACATTTTTTTAACGTTGTTTCGATTTCGTTACCCCTTTCTTTTAAGACGTTATCCCTATGAAAAAATTTGACATTTTTTTAACGTTGTTAGATCCATTTGAGCCTCCTTTAACTGAATCAATCAGTTAGGGTTGTTGAACCATGTGCTTAGGATATTTCTAAAAGAACTTATTTATTGCAAAATCCCATTTGCTACCATATCTAATTCTTTTCTGAAAGTGCGAGTCAAACAACACATTAGTACATGTACACAAGTTTTTACCTGTTGTCCGGGCCAAAACAAACAACTTACAGCTATGGAGTTCTTTGTGCTAGTGTCTGCATACATAAATCGAGCTGAAATCGTAAGAGACTGGAGAAAATGTTATCAATTTTTGCTTTCGCTTGGCGTCTTTTGATACCAAGTATATTAGCAATGAGCGATGATGATCTATTAGCATTTTGGCATATAGATACCCACCTTGTAAAAAAAGCATACAACAACTGTAACACCTCGCAAAATCATGTCCAATATAGTAATGACACGTGTCATAAACCATAAACGTGTAATGAATTGATTTCAAGGGACTAAAGTTGACAAACAAAGAAAAGATGTATGTGGAAGGATCAAAAGTGTCAATATGTGAAAACTATGCCTTTCAATAACCTTATACGATGTTTGTACTCTTAAGCGAATAAATTATGGAACGTATGAAGTCGTTCGTGAACGAAAGTGAAAGTTTACAAGAAACAGGGGTTAAAAGTGTCAACATGTTGAATTCCTACCTCTGAGTGACCTTTTAACGAACCTGGTACTTTGTAACGATTAATTATACTTTCAAGATTAAGTGACGATAAATTCACGAGGTTTCGATATCGTTTGGTATTAAATACGCTAACTTTTATAAATAAAGGGTTAAAAGCGTCAACAAGGTGAAAATAGTGTTTTCGGTTATCGTTTAACGAAACCGGACCTAACGTTGTTTGATTTTATCCTAAAGATCATCCATATACTAACCTTAAGGGTTAAAAGTGCTTAAAATGAAAGTTATAATGCTTAAAAAGGTTCAGGGGTCATTTTTGCCAAGTCTGAAACTTGAATTGTTGGACCCCAATAGGGTCGCGCTGCGCGAACTCGAGCCTGTTTTGCCATCGCGCGACGCGACGGCCTGATGTCGACAGAATACATGCACATGTGCAGGTTTTTGCATGGTTTCAGCTCCAATCCTTGCTCCTGGCCTCGTAACTCGAATTCTATGGACTCAAATGGTATCTAAAAACAACTATGGACACATGTACTCATCAGAGAACAACAATTAACAGCTGGGGTGATCTGGAGGTGCTCTCAAACACTATAAATAGAGCATTGGGGCAGCCACATTTCTTGTTCATTCAATTTTACTTCACTCTCTCACTTGCTCAAGCTCTTGGAGCATTCTCTGGAGCATTCAGATCTTAAAGGAAGCTCTCTAAGTTCAAATCTTCATGCTAAGGACCTGTGTAAGTGTTCTTAGCTCCTGTAGTTCAAGTTTTATTAGTTTAAGGACCGAAAGCCAAAGATAGCTTTATTTTGCTTTGACTTTTAATTTAATCATTAACGGTCCAGCCATTATTCGAATTGAAAGTGGCTATGTGTTGGTAATTAAGTAGGTGATAATCCCTCAAAAGCGCACCTCCTAATTATCACATTTACTTAGTCAATTGTCGGGTCAAAGTAATGAACAGAAAAGTCAAACGAGTTAGTTTTTATAAAAGAATTCATAACTGATAATGTATAAGCTATAAAATACGTTTTATCACTTTAATAATTTGGTAAATATTATAATAACATGTTTACACATATTCAACCCGACAATTCTGAGTTTAGGCTCGGTTCGCAACCGAAAGTCGCAAAAGTTGACTTTTACTTTGACTTTCAGTTCTGACCCGAATTAGCTTAGTTTAAGTTATGCATTAAGGTTCCTATGTGGCCATATTATATGTTAGTATAACCCTCTGAGGTCATGCTACATGGTCCCTTACTAATCAGAGTTCATTTGCATGTTTCCGTTATTTGCTTAATTTTGACTATTATGCCCTCATAATATAAAAACAAGATTTTTGGATATATGAGTATACAAATATCTTTGTTAGTGATATATAAGCATGTCAAATAAATTTGACATCAGTTTCTGGTCTCAAACTAAAGTTATGCAAGATATCGTAAAATGAAACTTTTTATTAATTAAACTACGGTTTTTAGCATAAATCATGTTTAAACCCAAATTTTGGCACCAAACTCATTACCTACTATTTTGATATTATTTTTAGGGATTTTTGGAATATTGGGTCAGATTATAAACTGACCATATCATTGAGTTCTTGTATAATTCGATAAATGACGATAATACCCTTTTTGTTAATAAAATGAGATTAACATATGATTAACATACCAAACCTCTTCCTACTGATTTTATATGAAAAATAAACTATTTTAAACATTCAAGACTGACCAAAATCTCAGAATTTCATAAACATCTCAAATATCGTCAATTATCGACTTTTACGCTAATTAGGTGCATAGTATGGTTTAAAACCATATTTAACACCTAAGACTTGTTACCTACTGAATTTGTAAATAAATTTTAATACTTTTAAAGTAGGTGTAAGTCATGAACTCAGACTTCCAATTTTGTCCCCTAAAAGCATGTGTGAAAAGACCAAAATGCCCCTACGGTGCATAGTTTGGCAATAAATGATAAACCACACAAATGTATGATATCTTACTGATGTAACAACATAAAATAAATATTTTTACAGAATGTTTTAGACCATAACCTCATTTTACTATTAAACCTCTTTTATAAACTTTAAAATGACCAAAATACCCTTACAAGACTTAATTTGGTTTTAAAATCTTTTTGGGAATAATTGTTGATATCCTATTGATATCATAACATAATTAGAGCATAATAACTCATGGAACTTGTACATGAATCATCCGGCTACCCGTTATGCATATATGTGTTCGGTACGGTTTATGTAACTAGTTTGCATAAATTAGCCGAAGCGGGTCAAACCTTATCATTTTAACTTCAAATTCCAGAATGTAATTAGTTTACCCATATATTACAAGTCTCAATGCTTGTCGGGTCTAAATTACATTCCAATCCGGTCATCGCTTAATCTTGCGTTTCGTACCGTAAATCCTTCTTTAAAACAAACCGGTCTAAGTTTGCAACTTAAATAAGACCCGTTAGGAGTCTAATAGGTAATTAAAACCTTCGTTCCAGATTAGGAGCCCGGTAAAAGCTACCTACACTTGTTTGAGTAGAATATACGGCTGAGTATACAAAAATTTGCATCTTAAGCTCAGGTAAATACTTTTAACTTATTTTCCCTTATACGGGCTTGGGATACGGTAAATTATTACCGCTTGGTCGGGTGTGGAATATTTAATCGATTAGTGGTTAATTCATTGACATAACCCGTTTTAATCTGTGTTGTTTGATATATAAACTTTTGGGGGTTAATATGACCGTGTCCTGGATATCCTCGGCTCATTTCATTTGAAAATGCCCACGACTTAAGCACGGGGTGTAGGCATACACCTGACAGTTGCGTATGTAAAATGATATACCCACACATGAGGATAACTCCTTGTGGTTTTATATTAGTGGTGTGTCTATTGATCTTGTCTCGGCTTCTATCCCGTGCCCTGAACGTACGACAAACATGTAAATCTGTATACAAGATTATTTTATATAATTATCATATTTGTGCCATGAGCATTTAAATCAATTTTCATAAATGTTTTCAAAAGAGTCGGTTAGTTGTATTTACCAGTGTAAACTGACGTATTTTTCAAAAAGACTAAGTGGCAGGTACTACGCGAAATTGGCTGGAAGCTTCTGAGCATTAGTTAAAGAATCTTGAAAGTTCTTAGTGCTTAAAGTCTGTCGAACAATATTTTGCATTATGTTTTAGATCCGCCTGTGGATCCTTTTACAACCGTCTGTATAATATTTTGCTCGTACTTTACATTTCGGTTTGTAATAGTATTTTTCCTCCAAGACTTCCGCTGTGCTATAACTGTGTATGTTTGACTATGATGATATCAACTACGTCACGATACTCCCCGCTGGGCCCACCGGTAATATGTGGAAATATCGGGGTGTGACAGGTTGGTATCAGAGCCAACATTGAGTGAATTAAACACTAGCCTTTTGTGTTTAATCTCAATGACACAGTAGCACATTCCTTGACTTCCGATTCTAGGCAAACGACCTAGGATTAATCCTAATCTTATTTGATTTATATCTTTTGTTTGTTCTTTGTTTTGAAAGGACTACATTCAATCATGCCGCCAAGAGTTAGAGGCAGAAGTGGAAGAGGCAAGGCCCCGATGAGGGGAAGACACGACCACGAGGCGGGGCCCTCACATAGACGGACCCCATCAGCAACATTCAGCTCCGATTCGCATCCGGATTGGAGAAACTATCTTGAACCCGCGAGACGTTCTGTCTCGCTTAGCTCCCGCCCTCATACCATAACTCCTTCGGGCCGCATCAGGATGACGAGCCCCATGACTCACACCACTCATACATACCCTTGCAGTGATCCGACTCTCACCACTCCTTTTAAAACCCCACACCCTACTTCCAAAGCCGGTTCAACCCAATGAACCAAATTGACAAACCAATGGGTCATAACCCATTGGGACCCGCAGATCACTATCCTGAGTTTCAGGACATGGATGTGGACGACGATCCAGATCCTGAAATGCCACCTTCTAGGACGCCCACGCATCCCATCAAAGATCTTCTTTTCATGGTTCGCCATACAGAGGCCCCGATATATGGGCCGGAAGGTGGAGCTCATTTAAGTGGTAGTTTACTCCCCCTCACCACAACTCACCTCCACACCAGCAGGTTCCCTCCGAGGACCCACACTTTCAGGCGGTCACGCCACCGCCAGCACCAGAGCAGCCGCCACCGCCAGAACCGTCGAGGCGGAGAAGAAGTGCACGGATGTCCGTTCGAGGGGGTTTTCATTTCAGCACCCCCAACATTCCAGCAACTATCCTGCTATATTTGAGGACCAACAATTGGGTGGGCCTTCAAATGTTGTTTCTGAAGTCGACTCTGCACCAGTTGCACCTGCGCCACCACCCATGGGTTATGAAAACCTAATCCCTGCATACCCAGATGCAGCTGGGTATAACCCGTTTGAGCCACAAGCTTACTCGGGTTATAACTACTACCATGCACCTACCGTTGACCCATACATTGAAGCAGCAAACTTCAATACTCTTTATCCCTCGCCTTTTCCACCCGCGTACCCAACTGGGTACCCTGCATATGGGTATCAATACCCGCCACCTCCACAACCTCAGCAGCAGCAGCAGCAGCCACCTCAACCTCAAATTCAACCACCGCAGCAGCAAGAAATTCTTCAAAGGTTGCATGAGGTGGAACAAAGGGTGGAAGAAGGAAATAGAAGCCACCGCAGTTTTCTAAAGGGTTTGACAAACCTCATCAAGGGGAAAAAGAAGAAGGATCATTAGAGACCCTTATTAATTGTTTTGTAATTTCCTTTTCAATTAAGTCCCTGCATGGACATTTTATTTAAGTATTTAGTCCCTGCGTGGACTTGCTTTCTTATTTAGTCCCTGCGAGGACAAGTTGATTTGTTTAAAGTCCCGTTTAGGGCAACTATTGTAATTCTCAGGACTTATTATGAGAAGTTTCCTTTTCGCAGTTACATTTGGCATTAAACATATACATTGTATCATAAATCAAAATATCATTTCAATTTATAATTGATTTGCCGTTAAAAATATCAAAAGAAAATCTTAAAGGTGTAACCTAGCCCATAAGTCATTTTAGACATGGCCGTGATGGTAAAGCCTTTTTAAGATAATAAATCCTTATTAACATCTAAGAACATGTTAGCACTCTTGGCAAATTTGATTCGAGAAAATCACACTAGTCATCTTTATATTGGATTCGTCCTATTCTTTATTTAGCTCAATGATCTAGAAAATCATGGCTTATATCATCAATGCGATGATCACACTATAAACATCTATTAGTGATGAAGTGCCCACGGGCTATATTTGTTGTCCAATAAGACAATTGACAGTTATAGTCTATGACTCCCTGTCAAGAAAAGGTCATGAACTATGTTCAAACCTTAATGCATCGATCCTATAAGATCATGGCATATAAATTCAAAACTGTCCTTGTGACAAGGCCTTTTTGTGCCACCTTAATACCCTTAATGATTCTTGTCTGGGAATAATTATAATGAAAAAGTTAAATAAATTTGATTATCAAATTAACCAATATGGTCTATTATACCATGGTTAATGAATCACCGAAAATGATGATTCCATAATAAAATCACTAAAAGAGTTGTCAATTGTTTTATAGCAATCAAGCTTCATGGCTGACTCAGAAGAAGTTAATAGTCATCCAAGGGAGAATAATGATAACACCAGAATGAATGTAACGGGTGCAGATCTACAAGCATTGATAGACAATGCTGTAACCAAAGCTGTTGACCGAATGTTCAAGGATCCGACTAATGCTCGCACTAAGACCCAATCTGTGGCTCATAGTAAGCCCCCTTCTAAAACTCATGAATCAAAGAAGGATGATTCGCACCATTCTTCGAATCAGAAAAGCCAGCCGTCTAAGAAAATAGTGTTCGAACAGGAACCGCGTGCTAAGACTTATTCTTATAAATACTTCGTTTCGTGCAAACCAAGGGATTTTACAGGTGAAAAAGGTGCCATTGGCTGTATGACTTGGCTTGATAAAATGGATACCGTTGTGGATATCAGCGGATGTGCTGAACAGGATGTTGTGAAGTTTGTATTGTAGTCGTTTAAAGGAGAAGCATTGGCTTGGTGGAGATCGTTAATTAAAGCCACGGGGAAAATCCCACTCTATAACTTGTCGTGGGCGAATTTCGTGGCACTGATGAAAGAAAACTTATGTCCTCAGCATGAGGTAGAGAAAACTGAAACTAACTTCTTGACTCTGGTCATGAAGAATTTGGATTGCCAAGCTTATGTTACGAGTTTCAACACTATGTCTAGACTTGTCCCTTATCTGGTTACACCTAAACCTAAGCGCATAGTGCGCTTCATTGGAGGCCTGGCCCCGGAAATCAAAGGAAACGTTAAAGCTTCCAGGCCTACCACTTATAGGTCCGTGGTGGATTTGTCCTTATCCCTCACACTCGAAGCAATTAGGAATAAGTCTGTTAAGACTTCTGAAGAGGGAAAAAGATAGAGGGAAAAAGAAAGAGGGAAGATGAGAGCTCACATCGTTCTGACAAGAAAAAGAAAGGTAATTCTGAGCATAAGAAGAATTCTGGGTTTAAGAAGGACTCCCAGCAGTCAGGTGAGAAGCCCAAGTGCAAAACTTGCAAGAAACACCACTTTGGGAAATGCAGACTTGACTCGCAACCTAAATCTTGTGGAATCTGGAAGTCAAAGGATCATAAAACTATGGAATGCAAGAACATGAAAAATGCAACCTATTATGGTTGCAATGAGAAGGGGCACATAAGGACCAACTGCTTGAAAAAACCCAAAGAAGCCTGAAGAAGTCAAAAAAACCAATGCTCGAGTTTTCCAGATGAATGCCAAAGAGGCAGTGCAGAACGATAATGTTATAACAGGTACTTTCCTCACAAATGATGTGTATGCTAGAGTTTTATTTGATTCTGGCACAGATAAGTCCTTTGTAGACAATAACTTTTGTAAACTGTTAAATCTGCCTGTTAAAACTCTAAACATAAAATATGAGGTAGAATTGGCCGATGGTACCTTAGAAACCGCTTCAACAATCTTAGATGGATGTTTCATATCCATTAGGAACCACTCATTTCCATTGTCTTTGTTACCGATGAGATTGGTAGGATTTGATATAGTTGTAGGCATGGATTGGTTATCTCAAAACCAAGCTCAAATTACCTGTGATAAAAAGCAAGTTGTTATCAAGACCCCTTATGGTGAATCACTTACTATTCTAGGAGATACACAGTTTGGATTGCATAATCAAGTATCTATGCTTAAGGCATCTAAGTGTTTGAAGAAAGGTTGTGTCATTTACATGGCACAGGTGACAGTGGATGTGCCAAATCCCAGGATAGAAGATATTCCTGTTATTTCCGAATACGCAGACATTTTCCTTGAAGAACTACCTGGTTTACCTCGCGACAGACAAGTGGAATTCAGGATCGACCGGTGGCACGAGCTCGTTTGGCACCGACCGAGATGAAAGAATTAAGAACACAGTTGGATGATCTATTGGAGAAAGGTTTTATTCTGTCACACCCTGGCTTTTGCGGAAGCGTGGATTATTTTGGTGTGACTTCTTAATACCATAGTAACAATCATAACAATGCTATATGATAAAAATACAAGACGTTCATCCATTCATTAAGTTTTAAAATACTACAACATCAGTGTTTGGAAATGTCGATACTTAAAATAATTTACAAACCCTATTTGTCTAAAACGTGTTTATAAGACCCAACAAAAGACTTTTAATAAAACGAGGTTTAAGACATGCAACCTGTCCAGGTAAGAGTTACACCTCCTAAACCTATTGCCCTGGATGACATCTTATTCAACGTAGCTTGACTTATGCATACTTCGCCAGATCCGCTAATTCCCTGAAATACATGTAGTTTGAAAAATCAACATAAAGTTGAGCGAGTTCATGGGTAAGTGAGTATGTATAAACCTTTTTAATGTGTCTGTATGTATGAAAATCCCTGGTATGTAGCAATTAAGGAAAAAGAGATCACCATTGGGTTGCAAAGCCAATGATATGTGTGAAGTGATGCAGGAAGACTCAAACCTAGCAAATTTGTGCGTCGGGCTCATAGTCACCACATGGTCCACTCAGCGGACTCAGGAGTGGGGCTCGCTACACCCAAATAGATCTATCACTCATGACCCTCCGTCCTACAACGAGGATTAATGGCCTCAAGTACCACCTACCCACTCACATGATCTAAGTAGTATACCCTCCTTAAGCTAACCATACCATGTATAAAAGTGTCTATAATTACTGTAACATGTATTCCACCCCCGAAGTATAAAAACTGAAAAATAGTTAAGAGAAAAGGGGGACATGAACTCACTGTATTGCGTCTTCGTACTTGTAACCCAAATCTCCGCGGCAATCACGACTACCTACAATGGTCTAACGTCTATTAGACGAACGGGTCGTGCCTTGTCTTAGTATTTATGTTTTTGAGTTATGATTTCTTGACATTATTCCAAGTTATAATCACTAGTTAACGTTTGGATTAATTGCTAAACAATATGTCATATTCCTACTTCTCAAGTATTTCAACTTCGTATTTTCCTTCCCAAGGATGGGGGTATCTCGTACATGTATTTTAGTATTTGTATTTGTATATCTTGCCAAGTAATGGTGTCGTATTTCGGTGTATTGTTCAAATTAAAAATGTGTTAATATATTCCCAATATATATTTCCAAAACCATATATTTCAAGTCTCACTTAAATATATATAAACTTATTTTGTTCAATCATGTATTGTCCCAGAATATATATATTTTTCTCCAAAAATAATATGTTCTTATTTCTACAGTTTCCAAAATAATATTTTACCAAAATATGTGCAAGAGTATTTTCTGGAATATTACATAAGTTACGTTTTAGCGCGTCGTATTGCAATAATAATTGCGTAACTTAAATATTTATTTCGTGAGAGTTTTGGTATTATTTTGGAGTCGTAATTTCCATGGTATTTTGTAAGTTATATTATTTTACCCTAAAATAATATAACTAGTTCACAAAATATACAAATAATCACACAAGTGTCTTAGTATAAAATATATATTTATCCATTTTTTTTTTGCTAAAACCAACCTCCGATACTTGGTATATTTGTAATAAAAATTATGGCGAAGCTTATTTTGGAAACAAGGTTAAAATACGCTTGTAAACACTTGCTAGAAAAATATTTTCTAAGTGTTGGAATTTTAGAAAATTTCGCCATAGTCTCCTTTGTAAATGGAGATGTCCATGCTAAATAGCATATCATTTTCTTTAACATATAACACATTAGATCGTTCTCAAATAACCAACCCGAAATTTAGACGTGCAAAATACTACTTTTATCATTTCAGTTTTTAATATACAAAACTCGGCTGTTTTCGGGCATTTTAATAAAATAGTTATCTTATTCCAAAAATTCCCAAATTTTTACAGAATGTCTTTACGATCCAAATATTGTTGTGTAAAAATATCGGGATCCAAATCATTACCAATATTTTATAAAAATTTATTTACCGGACTGCAATCGGATTTGTCACTTTCTGACTGCAGTCTACGAAATAATTCATCTAAAATTTATCGTAAGTCCGATTGACGAAATTCTAGTGGGAGAATTACTACGCCATCAGTGGTCATCTACAGTAACATTTTCATGAGTTGATTCAACATATATTTTAAGTTATAACTAAAAACATATCACCCATTTACTGTAGTAAAAACTCAGCTTTAGCTGCTGTTACAAAACGGGTCTTTAAAAATAGCAAACGGCCTCAAAAAAATATGATTCCAGTTCCATTTGCTTCGTTTTTCGAAAATACATAATTTAGACTTCAGAAAATCAGTTTTTCGATTAATAATGATCTGTTTACAGCCAGTTGAAGGTGGCTGAAAATGCAAATCAGCATGCTTTTTATGGTCTAAACGCCACTAAAATGTACACTTACGATCGCCATATTTTCTAATACGATTAACATCAGGCCATAAGTCATTTACAGCAGGTTTTTGTTTATTTAATTCAGATTTATCATGTATTATCCTCTTTCATCTCATGACCTTTATGTAAAGCTTTTATGTTCATGTTTCAAGTTATGATCTTTAGAGTTCTTGTATTTTCATCATAAAATAACTATTAACCACCTCAAACATTAAATAAATAAGGATCAAAGAAGCTTACTACTAGCTTTTAAGCTAGGGAAGATCAAGCTTGGAAATGTAGAGGATAAAAGCAAATGGTGGAGGTCCTTCAACTTCCGAAAGCTCCAAGCTTCCTAACTTAACTCTTTACACCTCTAGAGCACCTTGGAATATATGAAAGGAGGTTGAAAATGGAGGTAGGGTGGTGGTGGTATGGGGCCGTGAATGGGAGAGGAGGGAAAGGAGAAGATGGGTGGGTTGTGAGAAATGTGATCTTGATCCCTTATGCTTTATTTATAACCAACATTGGATGTTTAACCCATGTGCAATGTGTCTCCCAAGGACATGGCAAATATTCTAGCAAATATCTACAAGATCATGCAAGATCAAAAAGAATCCCCAAATAGGCCATGTGTGGCCATGTACTAGCTAGGGGGGAAGGGGTCCAAGTGCAAATTTAAACCATTAAGTTAGATTAAAGTTCAAATCCAAGTATAGTTGTAAGTGTTAGTTACTAGATATTTTTATATGGGGTGTTATGATGTTCGGGGATCATAACCAGCTCAGAAATAATAAAGTAATACTTCTAGCAATATTTTAGTGTTCCGGGTAATGTCCAGTTATTCGGTTACATACCGTTCCGTTAAAGTGCTAAGTGACAACGTAAAGTGTCCTTTATGTATCTTTTAGTGACCCTTTTAATTCCCGACACTTAGGAAAGCATACAGGACCATTTTGCTATATTTTTGCAAGTGATTAGCATATTTAAATGCTGAATTTTTGTTAGTAAGTGCAAAATTCTGCATTTAGAGTGTGTTTTAGGCACTTCCCGGCACTATAACTATCACCTAGTGATGCAGTTTTATGGACCTCACTTCCCTACACTCCCTACTAGTGTAGTACCCTGTCTCTGACGCATACTGGCCTCAAAAATATTGTCTGTCTAGGTGCTGGCATTGTCAGCATGTTTTCTGGGTTATCCGCTCACTGTGCTAACTGTGCTTTGTGCATCAAGTTTGTCACTAAAGTTTGTGTATAATAAATGGAGTGACAGTATGAATGTGATGCATGTGTATGTATGTATCAGAAAGCAGTTTAATCAACAGTTGTAATTAAGCACAGTGATTAAGCATAAATCAATATTAATTAAACGTACGGATGCATGCAAATTTGACAGTTGTCACATATTCAACCAAGCTCGTCTCCTTGGGGAGCGCCCATTCTATTTGTGAAGAAGAAAGATGGCTCAATGCGTCTATGCATTGATTATCGTGAGCTGAACAAAGTTACAATCAAGAACCGATATCCATTGCCTAGGATCGACGATCTATTCGATCAGCTACAAGGGGCAAGTTTCTTCTCAAAGATCAATCTGAGGTCAGGATACCATCAGTTGAAGGTCAGAACCGAAGATGTACACAAGACCGTGTTCAGAACAAGATATGGCCATTACGAGTTCTTAGTGATGCCTTTCGGGCTCACTAACGCACCTGCAGCATTCATGGATCTCATGAATCGTGTCTGCAAATCGTATCTAGACAAGTTTGTCATTGTCTTCATTGATAACATCCTTATTTACTCCAAGAATCAAGATGATCATGAAAAACATCTCCGATGCATCCTTAGACTTCTGCAACAAGAGAAGCTCTACGCAAAGTTCTCTAAATGTGAATTCTGGCTTCGAGAAGTCCAATTTCTTGGACATGTAGTAAGTGAGCGTGGTATCTAGGTGGATCCCGCTAAAATTGAAGCAATTATGAATTGGCAAGCACCTAAGACGCCCACTAAAATTCACAGCTTCTTAGGTTTGGCAGGTTACTACAGGCGTTTCATCGAAAATTTTTCAAGGATAGCTGCACCTTTAACTTCGTTAACTCGCAAGAATGTGAGGTTTGACTGGGGTCCCAAACAACAAGAATCTTTCGAGATTCTTAAGCAAAAATTAAGCAATGCTCCTATGTTGACATTGCCAGAAGGGATAGAAGAGTTTGTTGTTTATTGCGACGCATCGCACACTGGTATGGGTTGTGTGCTTATGCCGAAAGGCAAGGTGATTGCCTATGCTTCACAACAACTATAGGTGCACGAAATGAATTACACCACCCATGACTTGGAATTGGGTGTTGTTGGATTTGCACTAAAGCTTTGGAGACATTACCTATATGGAACAAAGTGTGTGATATACTCAGATGATAAAAGTCTCCAGCACTTGTTTAACCCGAAAGATCTCAATATGAGACAACGTCGTTGGATGGAAACATTGAACGACTATGATTGTGAAATTCGCTACCATCCTGGTAAAGCGAATGTTGTCGTTGATGCGCTAAGCAGGAAAGACAGGGTCAAACCGATTAGGATCAATGCTAAAAGCATCGAACTAAAGAACAGTTTAAATGAAAAGTTACTTTCAGCTCAGAAAGAAGCCATAATGGAAGAAAACTTTCCAGCAGAAAGATTAGGTGCAACTTTTGATCAGTTGTCACCTGGGAGTGATGGAATTCTTAGATTGAATGGTCGAATCTGGGTTCCAATTCGTGGAGGACTTAGAAATGAAATCCTCCGAGAAGCTCATAGTTCTAAATATTCGGTACATCCGGGCAGTGATAAAATGTACCAAGATCTAAAGGCAAATTACTGGTGGATGGGTTTGAAGAAATCCATAGCCATTTATGTGGCTAAATGTCTGACATGTGAACAAGTTAAAGTCGAACATCAAAAGTCGTCAGGTTTACTGCAACAGCCTGAACTCCCCACTTGGAAGTGGAAAATGGTAACTATGGATTTCATCACCAAGTTACCAAGGACGAAACATGGGAATGATACAATATGGATTATAGTCGACAGACTGACAAAGCCAGCTCATTTTATACCCATTAAGGAGACGCATAGCTCCGATAAACTAGCCCAGCTATATGTGGATGAGATTGTATCTCTCCACAGAGTGCCAGTATCTATTATCTCTGATAGGGATACTAGATACACATCTCATTTGTCACACCCCTTTCTAAGGTGGAAGCATGAGGTGTGATCTTGAAAGGTTTTCATTGCATACGAATGGTAAACATCCTACATCACAAAATAACTCCAAATATAAGTCAAGTTTTGAGTTTACATCACAGCATAAATATTGTTTGAAAAATTTACATCTTTATTTCAAAGATAGACATCAAGGTTTTGGTTCTTATATCACCACACGGGATGGAATATAATAACCAAATCCCACAAAACAGGCATAGGAGTCTTGACACGACATGACTAAAACATAAGCGACATCCCGAAGCAAGAGTAAGACTGCGCATACATCCACTTTAGTTACCTGAAATACATGTAAGTTTTGGAAAATCGTCAACATAATGTTGGTGTGAATTCATGCAGTTTTGTGTAAACATTTAAGCATTCGTTGTAGAAAACATGGTATGTAATTGTACTGAAATAAGTACTTCTGTAAATGTAAGGAAATCGAGATCGCTAATGGTTTGCAAGGCCATTAACATGTGTAACGACAGAGGAAGCAACCAAACCATAGGCATTTTACTTGTCGATTCACGACTAAAGACACAAAAGCACTTCTTGGTAAAAGTGTGGCCAAGAGTGTGGTTGCCTGAAACCCATTAGATCTAACCTTTTGTTCCGCGGTCTAGGTATGTAATTGATTAATGGTGCTTATGGCACCCTATACGTCACATGATCTATAGTATCATTCCTTAGTTTTGTATTCAACATACCATAGTACATGTATTTTCCCCAAGTTTAGAAAACAAGTAAAAGTTTAAAAGCGGGGACATGAACTCACAAATTTGCGTATCATGCGTTGTAAACTTCACCGGGTTGCTTTTGTAGCGTCTTGACCTATACGTTTTCTATTAATGTTAGCCACTAGACTTGTATCACACAAGTACAAGTCACCATCTTTTGTTTATGTATGTTCTTTGTACGTTCATTCCTTATGAGGGTCGTGCCCTTGTTTGTCGGGTCTTGCCCATTTGTCATGTTCTTGCACGTTGAGTATATATTGTTTATTTATAAATATATATATATTTCACGTCTCAAATATATATTCATTTAAAGTCTTTCTCAAGGTAATAAGTGTTAAAAATAATTTATATTTTTAACTTTTCATGTATGTTACTTATATTATTTTCTAAAAATAAATATAAGTATTTTGTGAAATAATATTTTCAATATTATTTTTGTACAAGTATACTTAGGAAAGTATGCTTGCATTTTTATGTAAATACTCGCGTATTTTGTATTATTTACCAAAAATCAATACTTTGATTTTTATTACTTTCCGGAATTATATTTCTTAAAAATAATATATTTTTTAAGTCTTGTGTGGAGTATATATTTTGTCATGCTTGTAAAAATACATATATATTCATTCTCGTTATTCACCCGATTTTTATATAAATTCCATTACTTGGTAATGGTTATATATTTGTCCAAAAATATATATTTAAGTCTATAGTGTCCATAATTTGTCAAAATTTAATAATATGCTAAGAAATATATTTTCATAAACATATTTTCTTGTATTTGTCCATGTATTTCCTTCTGAGGAATTTTTGTATACTTGTATACTTATGTATTCTCATGTATTTGTATGTGTATTTTTGTATTCATACTCCTTGGGAGTATTTAGTGTATTTTCAAGTTCCTAATACACTACTATATATAATACACATAATATACACTTAGCACAAAATTTGGTGATCACTAAATACATACAATTTTCCCTAAAAATTATACATACTTAATATATATTTAAACTTGAAGAAATCACCAATTCTGTTGGTGCATTACGTCTGTCGACTTCGTCTTGTATCGAGTCTTGTACTAGATTTGTTAGATCAGGGCACGTTGTACAAGAATATAGGGTTTGTGTGATGAAGAGTTAATTTCACACGAAATAGCAGTGCTATTTCGCACAAAATAACAGTTTGCTATTTCGCACGAAATAGCATTTGCCTATTCCGTGCAAAATACCAACACCTATAAATAGGAGAGCTGCCATCTCATTTGTAACATTCGTGATTCCGGTACCGAAGTGCTGCCGACGTGTCATTTGATCTGTAAACGTGTCAAATTAATAATACAAGACAATTAAGTGTGAATCAAGATGTTACAAAGTCTAATCAATGAATTCCGCCTCTGATTAGATCGAGAACTCTTCTGATAGACTCGTTTGGGTCACAGAACGATCCTACAAGTGGTATCAGAGCTCAGGAGGAAGAGTTCTTACTATTTCAGCTCAAAAATCTGACTTCTACACCTTCTTTTCAAAATTAAACAAAATTTAACGGTCAAAATGGTCTGAATTTCACACATAATAAGCGAAACAGTGTTTTAATGAATTCTTGAAAGATTTGGACTTAAAATCGATCTTGAACTTGGTAAAATTGGTTATTTCGCTTGAAAATCAGACCGACATGATGACGTCAGCAGTATTTCGCACGAAATAGGCAATTTATTTCGCTTGAAATTGTTATTTCGTTTGAAAAGTATACTTCAGAATTGTTATTTCGCACGAAATCAGGGTATTTTGTTTAAACTGGTGTTATTTCGTTTGAAGAGTATTTCGCTTGAAGGGTATTCCACACCAAATAGTGATTTCGTTTGAAATTGGTATTTCGTGTGAAACTTGATCTCGTTTGAAAACGATATTTCGCACCAAAGTTTGATTTCGTTTGTAGTGATTATTTCGCACCAAGTGTTTTCGTTTGAATTCTTATTTCGTGTGAACTTTCATTGTTGTTTGAACTTTGTTGACTTTGTGATACAGATTACTGAATCATGGAAGAGGAATTCTACAATGCGTTTGCTACACCAGTTGCTCCTGTTACAGCTGCTGAAACTCTTTACAGTGAGAATGAGACGGGAACGTATCAAAAACCTCCGAAGCTTATGTACATTGAAGATTTTAGAGGATGGCAAAATCGATTTGAAAACTGGGTGCAAGCTTATAAGTTTGACGCATGGTGTTCATTAGAGAAATATTACGAGAAACCAAAAAATGAACGTGGAATTGAAAAAGCTTTCTGTGACTATTCAGATGTTGAAAAATTGAAATATACAAGTGAAAAAATGATGATCAGTATTCTTCAACAAGCAGTTAAAGAATATATCTTTGTTTTACTTCAACATGAGGGTACTGCAAGATCAATTTGGACTCCATTGATTCAAAAGTTTAAAGGAAGTGCAGATATGATCAAGAACAAAAAGGCTTTACTGAAGAAATCATTTGATATGTTTGTAGCTTTTGAAAATGAAACAACAAAAATGACCATTGATAGATATTGTCATCTTGTTTTAGAAACGGGAAGATTGGAAATAAAGAAAGACGACGATGAGTGGGTTGATAAGTTAGCCGATGTGCTACCACAGCATAAATGGGGAACGTATTTGTTGATATTAAAACACATGAGAAAGTCTGAAAATATGAATTTGGCAAAATTCATTCAGAAGATTGAAGAGCATGAATTGGACATTCAGAAAACTGCTATCTTATCTAATCCAAATGCACAACAAGATGTCAGTCTGTATTACAGAGGAAATAAATTTGAAACCACTTCAAGTCTAAAGATCAAGACTGCTTTTAGTGCTGATGGTTCTTCTGGTTCAAATGTTAGCACTACAACTCAGAGTGGTGGATATTCATCTTCTTATTCAAGTTTTGATCCGAATTTCACAACACCAAGTCCTCAGCAACAAAATCCAAGGAATTTGCAATGTAATGTTACATTGAACATTCAAAATGGTCAAAATCTCTCTCCAGAAATAGCTAAGCAACACATGGCATCACTTGTTGCTATGTTAGAATCGTATGAAAGTTTAGTTGCTGGACCTATTGGAAATCTGATGCTTACAAAAGAGGATTATGATCAGATTGATGCTGAAGAACTTGAGTTGATGGATATCAAATGGTGTTTAGCTAGTGCTGTTAGAAGAGCAGAAAAATTCCAACAAATTACTGGTAGAGATGAGTTTAGTGAGATGTCTAAATCTCCGATAGGGTTTGACAAATCAAAGGTTATGTGTTTTCGTTGTCGAGAAAAAGGTCATTTTAAGAGTGAGTACAAAAACAAAGAAGCAAATGGAAGACAAGATCAGTCTGGAAAAAACAATTATTATCAAAAATCATTTTTTCATCAGATTGCTCAACAACCACAAACTGCACATGCACGTGCCATTGAAGAAAAAGAGAAAAGAGCTTGTTATGGTATAATTGACCAAGATGATGAAAAGGTTGCAGAGGGATTTAGCTGGGATAAATACATTCCATCTGGTTCAGGTCTTGTTGCTAGAATTCTGGAAGAAGATGAAGTCAAAATTAGTCCGAAAAGAATACCGATTTTTTCAGATTTTGGAAGTGATGTAGATACTGATGACGAAGAAGAATACATTAATAAAGCTAGAAAAGGTCTAGATCCTAATAGTTTTAATTTGTTTTTTGCAGATAAAGTTGAGATGCTGAATGAGAAGAAGATTGCCAGATTAAAGAGAGAACTGGAATTAAGAAGAATAGCTGATGAAAAGGCAAAGATGGAAGCTGAAGAAGCAAATGTTGAAACAGTAATTGAGAAGGTGATAGAAAAAAATCGTTGAAGTGGAGAAAGTGGTAGAGAAAATTGTTGAGGTTGAAAAAATAGTCGAAGTTGAAAAACTCGTCGAAATTGAGAAAATCGTCGAGGTAGAAAAAATTGTTGAAGTTGAGAAGATTGTCGAGATTGAAAAGATAGTTGAGGTCATTAAACCTTGTCTGAAATGTTTGGAGTCCTGCAAACATTGTGAGGGGAAAGACAAGAAGATTCGTGAACTGGAAGAGATGAAAGAGAATTTGTTGTCTGATGTGAAGTATGTAAAAGAATCATATGTTGTACTGAACAGAATAGTTGATGGTCTGAAAAAGACAAATTCAGAAGTTGATGCTGCTATGACAATGATGAGCTCAACATTAATGACAAAGCAGAAGGTTATCAATGAGTATATTGAAGACTGTGCAAAGCTAAAGCAGGATTTGGAACTTGAAAAGATTGAGAGTGAAAGAATCAAAAGGTGTTTGTTGAGTTATACAATCTGTGATTATTTGATTGATAGAGTTTATCCTACTATTGCAGGTCTTGAAGCTTTCCAAGATAAAGAAAAGGAAGAGGATACTGATAAGAAACAGAGTGTCAAATATAACAAGTGTCTGTCCCCGATTTGGAATAGTTATTCTCCCAGAAAACCAAATGAGGAACGTTTAAATAAGGCTCTCAACATCAAGTTAAAGTCTGAAACCATTGATGAGTTACCAGATAATATTGATGTCACATTCACAGCATCTGACACTGATCATGAGTCTGAGTTGTTAAAGAAAGTGGTTGATCAGGTGTTGGATATGGATGAAGAGTCAAAGTCGGAGTCTAAGTCTGAAAGTTCGAGTTCATCAGAAAAGAGTCCGAGTTCACCGGTTAAACGGGTTTACAATCAAGAATTCTTGTTATCAAAATCTAATTTAAATGATGGATCAATCAAAGTGGCATATACTTTGAATGATTCAGACAAATTATATTCTGATGAGGAATTTCCAATAAGAAGTGTCAAATCTGAAATGATCAAACAGGTTTTCAAATTAACAGAAATTAATATTTCTGAAATAAAAGATTTAAATCTTCATGAAAAACCTAAAAAGTACACTTCAAGAGTTCAACAGAGATTGAACAAAAAAAGTGGTTACAGTTCTGGTTATGGTTTTCAAAAGAGACCAAACCATAATAGTAATTTCAAAAAGAAAGGTCTTGGTTTCATTCCACCAGAAAATTATAAAAATGAGAAAAATTATAAATCAAAAACTAAATTTGTTTCAGGTACAAGTTCAGTGGAAGAAGAGAAGAAATCTTTCTGGAGACAGTCAAATCAAGAGTTTCTCGCTGAGAAGAATCTGGTGAAAGAATCTGAGAAAAGAGTTGAGAGAAGAACATGTTTCAAATGTCACAAGATTGGACATATTGCTTGGAATTTCCAACAGTCCAACAACACAAAACATGAAGTTTCTTTTAACTCAAGATTGAAAGAAATACATGTTAATGGAAAGAAACAACCAACTGAGAAATCTAAAATGTTTGAAAATTCGACTTTTGAAACTGGTGATGTTTCAAAACATTTTTACAAAAGAAAAGTTGATTTGAACAAACAAAGATGGGTTGTAAAATCTGAAAGTAGTTCAGACAATGAATCTGATTCCATAAAATCAGAGGAGTCATCTGTTGAGAAAAAGAATGAGAATTCCGTTCCTGAGTTGAACGATGAAAATTTTCCACCATTGCGGGCAGAAAATCTGAAATCAAAAGGTAGGTTTGAAATTTCAGATCAATTCTTTGTTGGTAAGAAAGAATTTGATGCTGAAAAGGTGTTTAATGAAAATGTCAAACACATCTTTGGGAAGATGGTTAATGGAAAGGTTAAAGGTGCCAAAGAATTTTACATATCAAAAGGAGGTTGGGATAGAGTTGAATCAAAATCACCCAAGGCTGGTCAGGCTTGGGTGACTGCATTTTCTACTTAAAAATTCTGACTTGCCGGAGCTCCCAAGTTGGTAATCGTGGAGCAGGAATCGGCATCATTCTGGAAAATGCTTGATTGGTAAACCTACAAGTGGTAGTTGTTCTTAAAATTGTTATATTTTGATTTACAAGTGGTTTTGGTTAATAAGTGAACCTACAAGTGGTTGAAGGTGGTTTTCACTTACAAGTAGTTGATCAAGGTCATTAAGTTGAACTTGATTTAACTCTCATACAAAGTGTTTGGATAACAAAGTGATGATCATAACCCCGATCTTACAAGTGGTAAAATCAACGAATTTTATTTTCCGGAAAACCCATTTTTGATTAAAACAAACTTAAGTGTTTTGAAATCATAATGGGAAAATAGTTTGTTGAAAGGGGAGTTCTGATTGTTTATGCCAAGTGAATGGCGATTTGAAGTGATTTGATATCAGTTGTCACTTTATTTGTAAAGTTTGTTTTCAAATTTCTTTTAATGATTTTGAATTTTAGGGGTTAGTAAGAAATTTCAGAAAATCCAAAAACATTAGAAAATTTGAAAAAGTCAAAAACATGATAAAATCAAAAATGAGTTTTGTTGTGAAAAAGAGGAAATGATAGTACATCAGTGGACTATCACAGCACGCTAAAGAATTGGAAAGATAAAATGTGATAAACGGTCTCACTGATGATGTGCCAGTAGGTTTTTGCACATTGAGTAGATTGTGACGAGATATAAACCTAAATTTTAAACTTGCTTATATCATGGGGAACATCTCTCGGATATATGGGTAACCCCCGAAATCTTGTTTGAAAGATCCCTCTTTCTGAGATACTAGGTCTTGATGCTTAGTGATATCTGGGGTATTATCCCGGGACTTCTGATTTTGCGGAAGCAATGGCCTAGTCTCCGTATAATATTTTCTGCTTGCTTGAAATATAGCACCCCCCTCAGCATAAAAAATGATGAAACATTGAAAAATGCTAATCATGTGATGTTGAAGAAAAGATTCTCTAAAGGGAACACACCTAAAGTCGAAGCCATCATCTCTCTGATTTTGCGGAAGCAATAGCCTGAGCTCTCATGGCCCTCGCATTTAACCCTTTACAGGTATCATCTAGGTATATTCACCTGTAAGACTGAATATTGGGATCTGGATACGGGAGTATATTCTGAGGTGGGACACGCGAATAAGTTTAAGTGCTTAAAACACTAATCTCGTATCTCGAAACAGTTGAACTTTGTGTGAAAATTTAAGTGGATCAGTATACTGACATTCTAAGTGAATCGTTTAGAACTTAAAATGTTTAAAGCTTAACGGTGTTGGTGATTTGTCTCAATAACTGATATGATCCTCTTACACAAACTCACAAAAATTATGGTGTGAATATTTGTTTACTGTTTTCCTTTAAATTTCAAAAATCCAAAAAGATTTTCGGAGCGTTTTAGCATAAATTTTGAAAAATTCAAAAAGATTTTAGACAACTGACTTTCAAATTTCCAAGTGCTAAACATGATGAACAACAGGGTTGGGAAAGTATGTTGATATGAAAAATGTTTTTGAAATGATTAAATGGTTCATTTAGTTGAAACCAAATTTGAATGTGTCATATACAAGTGGTTAAGAGAATTTGTGAAATGTCATATTATTACAAGATGATGTTTAGAATTTAATTATTCAAGTGGTAAGCAGAAAATTTAAATTTGTCAAATTTTAAATTTGTGATATTTATTTTGAGGTAGAGAATGTGCAGGTTATGGCTATGAGAGAGCCAGGTTGTGATTCTAAAAATTTGTGAAAGCCAGACTGCGATCCCAGCACAACTTAAGGGGGAGTCTGCGAGAAAAGGGAAGTCTGAAGATGCAAGAGTCAGATTTAATTCCTGAGAATCACGCCAGTTGCTGATACTGACAAGCTTGCAGAATCAAGAGACCTGATCAAGAGAAGATAGAGTCAGTTTGAGATTCTGGGCAAGAGAGATAAAGATTGAGGATGCTTACACTGTCAGATATTTTGGAAGAGCCCAAAGACTGATCAAGGCTGAAGATTGTGAAGACTCGACACCAAAGACTTCGTCAACATCCGAGGGGGTGTCTGTTGGTGCATTACGTCTGTCGACTTCGTCTTGTATCGAGTCTTGTACTAGAATTGTTAGATCAGGGCACGTTGTACGAGAATATAGGGTTTGTGTGATGAAGAGTTAATTTCGCATGAAATAGCAGTGCTATTTCGCACAAAATAACAGTTTGTTATTTTGCACGAAATAGCATTTGCCTATTCCGTGCGAAATACCAACACCTATAAATAGGAGAGCTGCCATCTCATTTGTAACGTTCGTGATTCCGGTACCGAAGTGCTGCCGACGTGTCATTTGATCTGTAAACGTGTCAAATTAATAATACAAGACAATTAAGTGTGAATCAAGCTGTTACAAAGTCTAATCAATGAATTCCGCCTCTGATTAGACCGAGAACTCTTCTGATAGACTCGTTTGGGTCGCAGAACGATCCTACAATTTCTTAACTTGGAATTTTATACAAAAATTAGGGAAACCTTGATAAATATTTTTGGGTGAATTTTTGGGGAATAAGTTTCACCATAACTTATAGTTTCTAAGTGTCAAAATTTTATAAAAATTTTGACATAGTTTCCCCTAAAAATGGAGGTTTCCCATGTTTTCAAAACATGTGTTTATTTTCGTCTCAACACCAAAAACAATTTTCAACAATAATCATCAATAACATACACTAATTTCTTCATATGAAACATCATGGTGAACTTGATTTTTGTTAAATATGTGTAGTCTTTTAGATCTACACTTTACATAAGATGATCTTTCCAAAAATAAGTGTTCTTGAGTATTTTAAACAAACTTTCATGAAACTTTATTTTACTAACTAACTCATCCATGAGTTTAATGGTCTTTAAATTTGTAAATCATGTTCTAAAACCATTTTTTATGTCCATTAGAAAGATCATTATTTGTAACATCATGTTTCACCATGGATCTTTCAAGATCCATGCTTAATATCTTTAGATCTTTCCTAAACAAGCTTTGTGTTAAACTTTTAACAAACTTTTCATAGATTTTAGTTACAAAAATTAGTTTAACACACACTTTATTACTTCAAGATTACAAGTTTATGTATAAAAATCTATTTTTCATGTTCACATAATGCTTCATATGTTCATCTTCAAGTTTAACCATGGATCCTTCAAGATCCATGCTTAAACTTGTTAGATCCAAGCTTAAACATACTTGATCTAAGCATAAACACAAGATATAACATCAAAAACTTCATTACATATACTAAAAATTCATGTAATCACTTGTTTTCTTCAAAAATATGTTAGATCTTCTCATTTTCTTCTTTAAAAGTTAAGTTGTTTAGATGGTGAAACTTGTACATAACATAAACATGAACTAATATAGTGATCAAGAAGCTTACTACTAGCTCTAATGGCTAGGGAAGTGGCACAAGAATGAAGAAGATGATTATGGAAGAAATCAAGTGGTTAAAAGCTCCAAAGTGAGGTCCTTCAACTTCTACCACCTTACACCTTCTTAGATAGCTTCCATGCACCTCCTAGTGGCCTCGGATTATGAGATTGAAGCTTGAAAATGGTGGTGTGTGTGTGTGTGAAGTGAGCCGAGAGTTAGAGGAAAAGGATGAAGGAGATGGTGTTTTTTTTATAATGGACAATATGCACTACTCTTGGTTCTTATAGAAAAAGCTCCAACACATGATCTTTAATTAAGATCTTTGCACAAGATTTGGGGAACAAGATAAATAAAATAATCAAAAGACAAGTGGGGCCCATAGGGGCCGGCCAAGGGTGAAGGCGGGGGGGGGGAGTGTAATTTTTGGGAAGTTAGGGGTTTAAAGTGCGAACGAGGGGGTTTAACTTAGTTTAAGTGTGTGTTTAGGTGTTTTTATGATTTTTAAGGTGTTTCTAGCACCAATTCTAGCTTAATATCATAAAAACATTACTTCTAGTCAAATTTTGATGTTCCGGGTAGTGTCTGGTTATTTGTTTCGTTAAAATGCTAAATTGCGCAGTTTCACTAGGTATGAAGCACCTTTTGTGGCAGTTTCAAATCCCGACACTTTGTAAGTTATTATGGACAATAAAACATAAATTTTGCATGATATTTTAGTGTTAAAAAGCTGATTATAGCTGATTTGTGCAGAATTCTGCATTTAAAGTGAGTTTCGGGTGCTTTTTAGTGCATAGTTTTGCTTCCGGAAAGTTTATATGTTAACCCTTGTATCCACACTTGGGTTTTAATGTATTTTAGATGTTGGACCTATTCCTAGGCCCTAATTCTATTATCTAACTGCTTTCTGCAGAATTGCTGACTCAGTGTGTCTTATCGGTGAGTTTACTAGTCTTTCTGACGCAACGCTTAAAGTAATGCAATAAGCAATATTTGAAGTATAAAACGTGCATGAATTTACATGTATAGCATGTAATCAGACAATGTTGACACTTAAGCACATAATTGCAGATATTAAATAATAATTAAAACTGTACGGAAATTACCGGTTTTGTGCCAATTGTCACAGTCTCCCCCCCCCCCCCCCCCCGTTAAAAAAATTCCGTCCCGAAATTCAGACTGAGTTATCTCCCGCATGAGCTTTCTCGAATAGGTGGGGGTACTTGGCTTTGAACCGGTCTTCTCGTTCCAACGTGTACTCGGGTTCGTGCTTAGAGTTCCAACGTACTTTGACAAGCTTAATGCGACTGCTCCTTGTTTTATGGATTTCCCAATCCGTTACCTCAACAGGTTGTTCTGTAAATCGGAGTGTGTCATCGATATGCACCTCATCCGCTGGGATGATAACTGTTTCTTGGGTCGAACTCTTTTTAAGGTTTGACACATGGAATGTATCATGTACTCCGTTAAGTTCTTCCGGTAACTCCAATTTGTACGCTACAGTACCAATTCTTTCCAAGATCTTGAATGGTCGAATGTATCGTGGATTCAACTTTCCACGTTTTCCGAACCTTGCTACACATTTCCAAGGTGAGACTTTCAACAGAACTTTGTCTCCCATCTTGAAGTCTAAAGGTTTCCGTCTTCGATCAGCGTAGCTCTTTTATCGATCACGAGCCGCCTTAATCCGCTCTCAGATCTGCATGATCTTATCTGTTGTCTCTTGAACAAGTTCAGGGCCAATCAACTGTTTGTCTCCAGCGTCTGCCCAATACAACGGCGAGCGGCACTTACGGCCATATAGAGCTTCGAACGGTGCGGATTTTATGCTCGTATGGTAGCTGTTATTATATGAAAACTCAACTAAAGGTAGGTGAGTATCCCAGCTGCCGCCTAGATCCATAACACATGCGCGAAGCATGTCTTCTAGTGTTTATATGGTCTGTTCTCTCTGAACGTCTGTTTGAGGATGGAAGGTGGTGCTTAGATCTAGCTGAGATCCAAAGGCCTCTTGGAAGGATTGTCAGATCCTTGATACGAAACGCCCATCTCTGTCTGAAATAATCGAAATAGGGACTCCATGACGTGCCACAATTTCCTTAAGATACAGCTCGGCAAGCTTTCCAGTGTTATCCTTCTCTCGGATGGGTAGGAAATGTGCAGACTTCGTCAATCGATCAACTATCACCCGTATCATATCATGCCCTCTAGGAGTCCTGGGCAATTTCGTTATAAAATCCATCGATATTTGCTCCCACTTCCACATGGGTATCTCTAGTTGTTGTAGTAGACCAGACTGTGATAACCGGCACAAAACCGGTAATTTCCGTACTATTTTAATATCATTATTGTCTGCAATTATATGCTTAAATGTCAACATTATCTGATTTCTTACCATACATATGAATTCATGCATGTTTTATACTTCAAACATTGCTTTATGCATTACTGTAAACACTGCGTCAGAAAAACTAGTAAACTCACCGGTAAGACACGATGTGACAACATTCTGCAGAAAACAGTCAGACAATAGAATTAGGGCCTAAGAGTAGGTCCAACATCCAGAATGCATTAAAACCCAAGTATGGATACAAGGGTTAACTTACAAACTCCCCGGAAGCTAAACTGTGCACTAAAAAGCACCCGAAACACACTTTAAATACAAAATTTTACATAAATCAACCATAAGTCAGCATTTTAACCTTGATATATCATGCAGAATTCATGTTTTATTATCCAGAATACCTTCCTAAGTGTCGGGAATTAAAAGTGTTACAAAAGGATACATAAAGAACACTAAACGATACAATTTAGCACTTTAACAAACCGGTATCTAACCGAACAACCGGACACTACCTGAAACATTAAAATTATACTAGAAGCATTGTTTTAATATTTCTGAGCTAGTTTTGATCCCCAAACACCTTAACACACTATATAACATATAATATGCATGAACACTAAACACTACACTTAGATTTCAATTAATATGATTAACCTACCATTAAAAATGTACACTTTGACCCCCCCCCCCCCTTGTGTGGATGGTCACCAAGGTGGCCCCACACCTTGATTTTGCTTGATTCACTTAGAGATCCTAATTGATCTTGCTTGATTCACTAGTAGATATTATTAATATATTGTTCCCCGCTAAGAAACCGTCGGTCAAACCCACGTTTTAATTAATCCTGACCGTAATAATTCAGGCGGTTATCTCCAAGATTTAATCTCATCCGTTCAAACCCAAAAAAATGGCAGTTTTTTTTTTTTCAACGCCAGTTAAATTTTCGTGTATTTTCTGCATGTTTCTTGCTACGTGTGGGTACGCTCCCCTCAACCGTTGCCCTAAAATTATACATATAAACTCGCTTTCTCCTTCACTTTCAAAACATCTTCTTCCTCTCTCTAAAATTTCCCTTCCGCCTCCATCATCTTTCAACGTTTTTGATGTTCTTCTCCATAATCAATGGAACTCATCATCAGTGATTTAACGAATCAATTTGGGTTTGTCTTTTATTGCAAACAACACAAGATCTGCAATTTACATCCAGAATTTGAAGGTTACTTTTTCACGAGATAGTTGCCGCCGCTTGTCATCATCGGAGTTCTCTTATCAGGTAATTATCCAGGAAACCTAATCTCTCACTGAGTCACGGTATATGTTATAATGCAAACATCTCAGTTCAATTGCATTTTTTCTTCCTTCTCTGTCATCAATCGTTTAATTGTGTTTTTTATTTTCTCTCCATCATCAATCGTTTAATTGTGTTTTTTATTTTCTCTGTCATCAATCGTTTAATTGTGTTTTTTATTTTCTCTCCATCATCAATTGTTTAATTGTGTTTTTTAATTGGAATCTCAATGATGTGTTATTGGAGATTGGTTTTGTTTAAAAGCAGAGATATAAGCATGAACATGATGAAGTGGAACATGATGCGGTCAAGATCTGTTGCTAATCCATCTGCCAGCCCAGTCTCTTGGGTTGGGTATCCTGGATCAGTTACTCATCAATCAATCAGTCCAAATACACAACTGAACCATCAGAGGCTTGACAGTGAATACATGGATCAGGTATATTTACGAGTGTTCTTTGTAGATTTATGATTGTTTTAATGTGTGTGCTTGTATAATAATCTGATAACATTCAAATGCCTAACTTTTTGTAACGATCCAATGCAGGACTAGGAGCATCAACCATATTTAACTTTGTAAGGATTGTGTGTTTTTGTTTATATAAAAGTATAATTTGCTGAAATCACCACACTTGCATATAGGATTGTTTATGTTTGTTTGTTGGTTTATACAAGGGATTTATCTCAAAATTTGTTTTTTTTTTGCGTGTGAACTAATTCGTCATTCTGGTGGTTATGTTTGATTTAAGTTTTCTTCACTTTTTCACCGACAGTTCTTCAAATGTTGCAGCAGCAAACAATGAAAGATGAAGATGACGTTTGGGAATGGAAGAATGATTATGGAGTGGTATTCTCGGTAAAGCAGGTAAATCGAAACTGCATCAGCAGGTTGATCGACAACAAAATGCAGCAGTGCTTCGTTCGAATAACTGGGCAATACCGAAAGCAAATATGTTCGTTTGGCAGGCTACTGAAGGGGGGATTCCAACAAAGGATGCACTGGCCAGGCGGGGCATACCCATTATAAACTACCTATGTCCAGATTGTGGTTGGGAACAGGAGTCAGCGAACCACACATTGGTCTCCTGTATGCACGCAAAGGCTGTATCGGAGCTGGTGCACACCATGCGCGCCGCGCGTTTGAGCCTATCGGACGCATGCCGCACGGCGTATCGGAGCTGGTGCACACCATGCGCGCCGCGCGTTTGAGCCTATCGGACGCATGCCGCACGGCGTATCGGAGCTGGTGCACACCATGCGCGCCGCGCGTTTGAGCTAGCTGGGGCCTGCCATGCACGGTGGCTTTTTTCACTTAAACCTTCTTTTTAAGGTGAAGTATGGGCGCGATTTGAAGATTCATTATAGCTTTGGAAAAAAGCATCTTCACCTCTTCGTGGCTGGTTTTGTGTGCCCGTTTCAAAATGTAGATTTGAAGGGTTTTGTGCACTAAAGTCTTGTAAAGGGTGAAGACAGGGGTACTGCTCTCCTTTCCGGGTGGAGACAAAAAAGGTGTAGGTGCAATCATCTTTAGTTTACAGCTGTATTATTTTATTTACAACTCATGTATTGAAAAAATGTGTAGGTACAATGTCAGACAACTTTATAGTTGTTTACAGCCATATATTTTTTATTTTATTTTGTTGACAGCTGTAAATGCTATGTATTTTTTATTATTTAATAATAAAAAATATCTTGAAAGTTGAAAAGACTCTTATCTATTGAGACAAAAATCGAAATTTCTTGAGTATTTTGAAAGAACGGAGGTGATGTTCTCATTTCATGTTCTCGAATATCATCAAATAATAAATTAACAGCCCTTTTAAAAGTTTATGGCTTTTGACGGTGACGTAAGAAAGAAATTAACAATTTCTTTTCTTTTTGCCATACCTTGTTTTTTATAGAAGATTGCGTCAAAGAAAAGCGAAACGTACCTGGTTTTTTTTTTCTTTTTCATAAATCATGGCTAATCTTCGTCAACGGAGGCATAAAACCCACAAAGCTTGGATCTCGAAATTATGACTTGAGAAAGTCTTGTACGGCAACAGATCTGAGCTCTCTTGTACATGAGGTTGTGAACCCCCTTTGAAACAAATGTAGATCTGAAGATTTTTAAGCACTAAAATAAGTGGAAAACCGCAGATCTAGAAGTTTTTGAAAACATAACACAGATCTGTGGGGTTTGTCCATTCAAAGATCAAGAGTGTAGCTCTAAGAACACAGATCTAGAGATCTGAGGATAAAACAAGATGTGATCAACAGATGGTTAACATAAACTCGGATGGCGCCAATGTTGAAACACGGAATCACCGTCGGGATGATTAGGCCGCCTTCTACATGAGGGTGAAGAATCTCATCTTGTTCTTCCTCTTGAACCTAGATCTGCAATGGAGAAGACAAGAAAGTGGAGCTTTGTAGAGATGACCGGTAGGGGAAAGAATCCCCTGTTTCCAGTAACAAAAGTGTGGCGGCTCCATCTTGTCTAACCCTAATAATGAGGTGAACACCTCCTTATATAGGGGACATGGGCCTCCCCTAACCTCAATGGGCCAGGCCCAGTTAGGGGTTATCTCTACAAGTCCCTAGCCCAATGTAGTATATACTACGACGCGTTGGGCCTCGCGGTTGGGTTAGTCAGCACAATAATAAATAATTAATATAAAAGCAATAAGTAACGGGAAAGTCTGACCGCTCGGGTCGGGTCCAATATCATACCTCTACAGGTGGCAAGTGTGTATATGGTTACAAATTCCAGTATCGGGCCAGTTGCTTTCGTCAGGGGATTATTGGATCACCTAGCAAATCTAAAGATGACAAATGCAAGGACCAAAGTAATCGAGGGAGTAATGATACTAACATGTTGGTGCATATGGTTAGGGAGGAACATAATTTTCTTTAAGGCAGCAATAACACCCTGCCATCGGATCGTGGATGAGATTGTCGACACCTCTTACTGGTGGATATCACAAAGAACGAAGTGGAAATCCTTGGACTGGGAGTCATGGCGCAAAGATTTTGGGGGGCATTAGCTTTGTATAAAAATGTGTTAATTGTAAGTGTGTGTCTAAATGAATAAGGGGTACTGGACAATTGTTGTAACTTTTGGCCTCTTAGTTCCTTGCTGAGAGTGGCCCATTGTTGAATAAAGATATGCTTAGCTTTGCCGTCCAGTTTTTTTTATGTATAATTAATGATATGTACACGTATTTTCACTATAGATTTAATCATATTCAATTTCACAATATGGAAAGGTTTATGTTTAGATGTCTTGACTCCGGAAAAAAGAATTTGTTACTTTCTTAAGAAAATTGTTTGGCTACGGTTTCAGGTCTAAAAATTGGGTAGTATATCGACAAAAGCATATGGCAGTGTTTGGTTTTAAAGTGGAATTGAAGACACGTACGAATCATAAAAAGAGAAGAAAAAAACAAGTGTTGTAGTTTACAAAAGTTCTAATACTTAAAACAGTATGCCCCTTATGTGGTTAGGCGAGGACTGGTGATTATTAATGACCTATGCCACTTATGTTGTTGCGCCCATGAATCATTCCTGGGCAACCACCTGCAAATATCTTGCTCGGTGGCCCAATTAGTGTGGCGGCTGGTATGGGCGTGGGTTCAAGCCCCATTCCCAGGCCAGGTTAGCATGGTTGCAGGTATGCTCGAATATACATCAGGTCTTCCATTTACAAGTGAAGATCATCAAAGTAATAGTTATGCTAACTTGCTGGATATTATGGCTTTGGCGGAACAGCAAGGTATTCGGAAGTAGTTGTCAAAACTAGAGAGGCTATGTAAGACCTGGTAACTGTTTTCTCTCTACGGGTAAGTATTTCACTCACATTATTAAAGTAATCACAAATAATATTATCTAAGACTCATATTACCACACAGGCTTTGGCTAGCACACTCGATGAAGAGGAACTATCGGATCTCAAAGATCAGTTTTATGCAATTGTCATCGATAAAAATGGCGCTATTAGTCTTGGAATTCTGCGGTTAGCGGGTTTGGGAATTCCGGGAAGGTGAGTGATACGGGTAAATGATCAGTGGTTTAGATGGCAGTGGATGGAGATGTTGTTAGGAATCAGTGGATCCATCAACAGTGGATGAACAACAGAGGTTGTTAATAACAGTGGATTAGCAGCAGAGGTGGTTAGCTAACAGTGGATCAGCAACAGAGGTTGTTAGTTCACAATCCACAGGTCAGGCTCGTGGGTTTGTGTTCGCACAATATTATACTCATGAATGGTCAGTGTAAAAGTGAATATATGATTCCATATCTACTGACTTTTTTATTTTGGGTTTGTGAGTTGAAGTGGATCCCCATTCTTGATGGATGGATTTTTGAGTTTGTTTAGATCAAACTATACTTTGTTTTACTATATCTATAATATCAAAGTCTTGTATGGCAGGAAAATTCCAAGAGATTTGACAGAGGCGTCACTGTTAGGTGCCGGCTTGTCTATCATAGCTGCTCTTGCCATGATGTTTTTATTTGGAATGGTAGGGACTAGGAAATTCATCTTTTAACCTAATTTCTGTAGATCAATTCAATACATGAATAATTTTTTTTTAATTAATCTATTCTTGATGTGCAAATGGGTATTTTAATTTGTTGATGCAGAGGTTGAAGGGTTTTATCCCAATTCAACATAAATGTTGTCATTTGTAAAAAAATATTCCGGAAAAATTATTGGAACAGTTTTTGGCTGCATTTATAAAGAATCATGGAAAAACGAACGCTTTTGATGAGGTATAATACGACTTCTGGTTTGTCTCCGTTTTTCCTCACTTATTTCTTTTGATCTTTTGACATTCTTGAAAATATATTGTAGGATGTTATGTTACAAAACCTAGCTTTAGAGTTGATGATACAAACGGTGAAATGCAAGATGATATCACCAACGAAGATAGTGAGTCAGATGATGACGATGATCATTTCGATTCCGTTTGTGCGATATGTGATAATGGTGGCAAGCTTACATGGTACTACTTTTTTACTTCACTTCTTCATTTCCTTAAGAAAAAATTTAAATGATTTTTTACTGATGGTTTTTTGACGACTTTGTCGTCTATTACAGTTGTGAAGGGAGATGTTTTAGGTCGTGAAGACGCAACCCCAGATTCTTAAGAGGCACAAGAGTCTAATTGTGAATCTCTTTGTTTATCTCTTGAAGAACTGGAGGTTAGTTAATCGTATAGGAGTTTGGATGATATCATATATATTGTTTCGTTTAATTATTCTTTTAAATATTTATTCTTTGCAGAGTCAAAACGAATATAAGTGTGAAAATTGCCAGTATAGTCTGCACCAGTACTTTGTCTGTGGTGAACTAGGGTCTTCTGATAAATCTTCAAATACAGAGGTATGTAATACTCGAGAAAATATATTTTCATCGTCATTTTTTCCAATGATATTCAGCAATTATCTATTGGTATCATTGTGTAGGTTTTTTGTTGTAGTTCCGCAACGTGTGGCCACTTTTATCACCCAAAATGCGTAGCTAAGCTGCTCCAGAAAAACGATAAGACCGAGCGACAGAAGCTTCAAGAAAAGATTGTTGCAGGGTAACCGTTTATATGTCCAGCTCACAAGTGTGCCATCTGTAAGCAAACCGAAAACGAAAAAGTCGAAGATTTGCAGTTTGCAGTTTGTTGATGCAGAGGTTGAAAGGTTTTATCCCAATTCAACAGAAATGTTGTGTACAAAGGTATCTTTTAAAGTTTCGGTTTTTCAGTTGGAGATGATTCTGCAATATATTTGTGTTCTGAATCTTTTTTTGGGGTTAGGGATTGATGAGGTTATTATATTGTAAAGAGAGCTAGCAAGTATAGGGTATTAGATTTGATTTCAAAAGCTATTTGTTATAAAGAGAGCTAGCAGTTACTGGGTAAATAATTTGAGAATTAACTACAGTTAAAAACTAATTTTTTTAATTATTAAACCTATACGCTGCGCTTAGGCCTTAGCACTGTGTATAGGTGGTGAGTTGCCGAGTATAACGTGAAACGTGGGAGTCCATAACCAAATGACCATAAACCTATACGCTGCACTTAGGCCTTAGCGCTGCATATTGGGGTTGAGTTGCTGAGTATATGTTCCATACTCCCCCATCTTCCTCAAATACGCATCAAACACAACACACACTAAAATACAAACAGGCGCTGTGTATAACGGTTTCACACGGGGTTTACCGCGTTGTAATTAAAATAGGCATCTACTAGCTGTGTTGAGTTGTATATCAGATGCTCTTCCGCTTCAGAACTCGAATTATCGATAAACGAATTATTTTCGGACATATTAGGTTCAGAGATCGATGAAGGCTATCTATCTGATACTTAGCGGCAGAGATGCGTCTAGGACTTTGAAAATTTACAGGTAATTATTGTTAGTTGAGTGAAAGACCAATACTAAATCAAACTTCCTGAGAATCGGAGGTGTATTAACTAGAACAGTTCGGTATCATGTCTATCTTTTATGCAGATTTTTGTTCAATGGGATTTGCAACTGTGGAAGCAAGTATGTGAAATGATCCAATGTTGTCATTACAACTTTATTATGATTTGACAGAGGTGATGATTACATGCTTGCTAAAAGCTCGAGCTGATCCCATCCCAATATGGCTAATGAGGCAAGCTTTGAGAAAACTAGCCACTCTCATTTTTTGGAACTATTTTTTAGTTTTTTATTACTTATTATTGGCTCCTTAACTGTCAAATTTAGTAAACAGGTCAAATTCTAAACGGGTCAAATTCACCATTTTTATTGAACGGGTCACCATTTGGAGTGAGCTGGCACTTTTGTAGATTAGAATCTGAAGAAACAATGGCATACACTTGGAGTCTATGGGTTCCACTGGTTAAAGTAGACTTGATGTGGTTGCTGGTACTGAAAAGAGTCCCCCCTGACTGCAAGACCTGGTGCAAGAGGTCCATCTACAGATCTTGGCGACTTTCTGGTGGTCCAATACCAGTGGTAATGGCTATGTAAGACCTGGTAACTGTTTTCTCTCATATAGCGCGGTTGGAGGAAGAGAATTTGATGGTGAAGGAGAGGTTGTTTTTGATGGAAAGGGAGTTTGAGAATTTGAGAGCATGTTTGCAGTGTTGGAGACGGGTCTTACATGGGAAGGCTGGGAGAGATTTAATGTTTTTGGGGCTATGTAATTTTCTGTTTTGGTGTCCTGTACCTTCTGTTTGTTTGGAGGTCTTGTATTGTTTGGCAGTAATAGTGATTGAAGTGGACAAGTTTCGGTGTCTTTCGAGGTGTCGTTCGTGTATTTCGGTCAGATTTCGTTGATTTTCCGACTGATTAGGATTGTTTTAAAGGATAAAACTGATTAATATGGTTGAAATTTGTTCATAATGTGATTATATGAAACTGTTAGACATTTTTTCTGATCAGAATTAAAATCAAAAATGTTTTTTGTTGAGATGATCGTTGTTATAGTCCCATGCGAAGTTGAGTTTTTGATTCGAAATTAGAGCGAATAGGATTGATTTCGAATAGTTTTTTATTGAATTTTGTATTGAAACGATTGATTTTCAGTTTGATTATCTGTTTTCCGGACCATTTACATCAGTTTTCAAGCTTTGAAATTGTTTATATCTAATCTGGAATAATTCAGTCATGTTTCGGTGAACTCAGATTGATTTCGATTGATTTTCGGTTGATTCGATTAGGCTTCGGTGATTTTCAGTTGAAAGTTCAAACATTCTGATCTTATTTCATACTTTTCGAACAATTTATATTGATTTCAACAGTTTCTGTTTGATATAACAGATGAAACTTGAACAAAAATAGTATATTGATCATAATGTTATATATCATAATAAGTTTGTTTTTGTAAGAATCAAGATCTGAATAACAAATACCATAGAAATTAGATTTAATTTGAAGATCTGAGTTACATAAAATGGTGTTGTTGACTTGATAGTGTATATAGTTCTTGCATCAGCTTCGTAAATTGAATCTTCAAAACTTGCATCTGAACGAGGAACTAGATTGATTTTTAACGTGTTTCAAACGAGTTTCAATCTGTTTTAGTTTGTTTCGAGTAAAATCTAACTGTTTCGGTTAAAGATTCAGTGTATCGTTTGAGATTTTCGTTTTGAATCGGTGATTGACGGTTAAGATTTTTATAATTCTGAACAGATCCGATTGATTTTTGATGAGATTCGGGTTGATTTAGTGTGATAATCAAAGTGTTCTGTACAGTTTTCATGGATTCAACAACTTTCATTGTTCAGTGTGATCATACTGAGTCAATGCAAGTGTGATAATCATTTACAAATTGTTTAAACACTTAACAACTTGCTGAGAATTTGATAAGATTTGCAGGTTTCTTGAAGATAGAGAAAGAATTGAAAACAAATCTGAATCAGTTGTTTTTCGAGAAAGTTCAGTGATTTTCGGTTGATTTTAAATCAGCTTCGGAGTGATTTTTAGTTAAAAACTGGATAAGTTTCGGATTAATTCGCTCGATTACCGACTGATTTTGATTGTTTTTGGTGAAACTGATTGAATAACAGTGTGTTGTGTTTCAAGTTTATCCATTTTTCGAACGGATTTCGGATTGATTAAACAGGCTGAATCGGATTCTTTGAAACTGAATCATTTCATTTAAAGGAAATTTTTGAATATGAAAAGATTGCTAGATAGATGTTGTATCGAAAAGAAGATGCTGTTCAAAATTTGAATCTGTGTTAAAAGTTTGCAAGCTAATGTTTTAAGTGACAAAGTTCATTAGGGTTTGCTTTTGAAAGATAGTATAATAAAAGAATTAAAGAGGTGTAATAAAAACTTTAGGGTTTGATAAAAATAATAAGGATTTTTTTGAGAATTGTGCTGAATTAAATGAGTTCATGGAATTGGATTTATAGAATAGTGTTAGAACGAATAAGATTTCGTATGTAACACTGTCCATCTGAACGGGTTTGGGTCATGGGTCGAAACGAGTTCGGGTCAAAACAGGTTTGGGTCAAAACGGGTCAATTAAAAAAAAGGTTGTTTTGGTTTGGGTCGAAATAGGTTCGGGTTGGAACGGTTCGGGTCGGGTTGGATAAATAAATGTTTTTTTTAAGTTCTACGTGTATAAAATTTATTTCATAGCATTCAAGCTAAAGTTTACGATTATTTCATAGCATTCAAACTTCATATTCGGTTAAAATTTTGAAGAATTTTAGGAACTGAGCCTAAAAAGTTGAATATTATTTTGTTCTATAAACATAGAGTAGACCCTAAATTTTGAAATTTGAGGACAATTGACCCAATTTTCAACCTTAGAATTGATCAAATTCTTATAATTTTGAAGAACAAAATTAACATGGAAACAACTGTAGATTACACGCAACAAAATTCATATCACTTATAATATTAAGAATCTTCTATTTATTCATATTTTTTTGACATAAAATTAGGTTTACACAAATTTATTTGCAACTAACAAGAATATGATATTTAAACTGATTAAGAACAAACAGACCAAATTTCACGATACAAAATTAAGAATATACATTTTCAAACACCACAAATGCAATTCAATCAAGCTACCAAGCGTAAGTCTGTGTGAAATTAACGTAAACGGATGAGCTAATGAAATAGAAGGGGGGGGGGGGGGATATTCCACGGTCCTCCCAACCGCCGAGGTGATCCCACCTCGCAGACCCTCACCTAGCAAGCATGAGTCTGGGGGTAAATCCGCTACCGTAGGGGCATTGGGAACGAGCAAGACTCGAACCCGCCACCTCCAGGTTAGAATGCGGGCTGGTGGCCATTGGGCTGACACCCAATGGTTATATATACACATATATACAGAAGCATTTATGATACACATATATACAGAAGCATTTATGATTCCTTCCAAGTAGGTCACCCAAACGGTACTGGTCGAAACGGTACGGGTCGAAACGGTACTGGTCGAGATGGTATGGGTCGAAACGGTTCGATTCGAAACGGTACTGGTCGAAACGGTTCGATTCGAAACAGTAAGGGTCGAAACGGTTCCCGTCGAAAGGTTCGATTCGAAACGGTACGGGCCGAAACGGTAAGGGTTGAAACGGTTCGTGTCGAAACGGTACGCGTCGAAACGGCCCAAAACCCGTTGCGATCCGAAACCCGTCCCGTGCAGAAACCCGTGTCGGCCCGAAACCTGACCCGAACCGAACCCATTTCGATCCAAAACCTGCGTCATGCCGAAACCAGTCTTGGCCCGAAACTCAATTTGAACTGAACCCGTTTCGATCCAAAACCGTTTCGTGCCATAACCCATCTCGTGCGGATATTTTGCCGGCTCGAAACCCATTCCGATCCGAAACCTGCCCCGTTTCTTTAAGACACTAACCCACATTGACCCATTTCTTTAATGTTGTCGACCCGCTTTGACCCGAAAATAACAAGTTGGAATTTCAAGTGACCCATTGTGACCCATTCAGTTAAAATATCTTACCCAAACCAACCCATATAATTTTAAAAGCAACCCAGACTGACCCATTTAGAAGGCTTTAGGTCAAGATTGCCCCCTCTGACCCATTTAGAAGGCTTTAATGTTGTCGACCCGCTTTCGATAATCCGATCTTGAACAACCTTAACCCCCACTAATCCCCATTTTTTCAGAAGATAGTTAACTTGAGCGGTTATTATTTACATGAGGTATTTAGATAAATATATACACTAACTACACGATATTGTGTTTTTTACAATGAATTGTGTTTTTACAAAGGAATTTGTTATTTTTTTGTATAACACTATGTTATTTAACAACATTATGTTTTTTGTGTAACATTATGTTATTGTCATTGTGTTTTTATTTGACACTATTTTTTTATAGTTGTTTGTATTTTTTATATAACATTGTGCTCTACCATAGCATTGTGTTTTGTACAAACATTGTGTTTTTAAGAGGCATTGTGTTATTATATGACATGATATATTTTTTATTTGTTTTTGTGTGTACAACATATAATGTATTAACGGTTTATTATACATGTTAAACTGTATTTTGTATTGTCGGTCATGTTATCCTACAAAACTAATAACTAAAACTCTTATTTCACGATTAATTAAAAGTTGTTCCACCCCCCCCCCCCCCCCCCGAAGTTCAATTTTCTTTAGAATGTATGTTTCGTTCATATTTTTTATTTCGAAAACAATGTTGTAAACAAAGTATGTTCATGAGTTATACAACTTATGAAATGAAATTGTAAAATTTAGTGCACCATTAAACATATTATATATTTGATTGTATATGAAATGTATTTTCATGAGTTATGCTTCTACACCTACTAATCCCAGTTGTATATGAAATAATTATGATCTTAAATATATACATAGTTTGATTGACATTGATAGTTTTTTTTTATTATTTTTACTAATTTCATAGACATGTAATATGAATAGATCTCCTTTATATTAATTTTATGGTGTTAGCAACTCCTATTAATCAACTTACAAATATTTAATTAAACATATTAAATTATGCGAGTTAAATATGAGAATTTAAGTTTTAATGTATGACAATGTAGGAAATGTTATACTTATTAATCACAGTTTGCATAAGAAGTTATCGTGATATTAAATATACAGTCTTTTTGGATGGTGTTAATCTTAATTACTCGGCCCAACGAACGGGTAAACTACTAGGATTCCCAGATGCAATTAATGGGGAAACTATTGGTTAGCTGGTTAGTATATGAGATGAACTTCGTATGTTGGTTAGTATTAGAATATTTAGCGTAGATGTTCAATTGTGGAGACAACAAAACGAAACTTGGTCGAAAGTGCTTTCTTTTATACCCAGTGTGTGCATGCCATTGATGACTGGGTCATATGTGTACTATATTGATTGAAATAGTAAGTTAATTATAGTACAAGAGTGGGGTGAGGCTGCTAAAATAAACGTAAGGACAAAGAAGATGCATGGTTTTTCCCCTATCATCTGTACGCAAGGCATCAATGGTGCAATCTATACTGAAACTATAGTTTCACCACATGTTTAGTTATGGTATTTAGTTAGTTGTTTTATTGTTTTCATTTTGTTATGGTACTTACTTTTTATGTTTGTAGTTGTTTTTAAATGTTTGGTGTATTTTGTTATATGGATATTCAACCCTTAGTAATTAATGTGATACTTTAATCTGGTCTACTTTATTTAGAATACATTTGTTAATGTGGATTGTATTAAGTGAGTAAAGTATAGAAAACAATTTATTGTACTATTAAATATATTATATGTTTGATTATGTTTTTATTATTTTTACTAATTTCATAGTCATGTAATATGGATAGACCATGTTCTCCTACAAAATTGATAACATCAACTGTTGTATTAATGGTTAATAAAACTTTTCTTTCTTGATAAATAAATAACCTCCCTCAACCCCCACTAACTCCCATTTTTTCAGAAGGTAGTTAACTTGAGCGGTTATTATTTACATGGGGTGTTTAGGTAAATATAGGCTAAACGTTGGCTACAAAATCCAAATTTCCTACCACAATATTATACAAAAAACCAAGCATTTGTAAAAACAAAATTCGTTATAAAAAACACAATACGAGATGAATCCATATGTTGGTTCGTATCAGAATGTTTAGCGTGGATGTTGAATCGTGGAAACTGCAAAATGAAACCTGGTCAAAAGAGGTTTCTTTTCAGCCCGGTATGTCTATGCCATTGATGATTAGGTCATATGTGCACTATATCAATGGATATAACAAGTTTAGTATAGTTCAAGAATGGGGTGAGATTGCTGAGATAAATGTAAGGACAAAAGAGATGCATTACATTAAACGTATAATGAAATACTATATGTACACTATTATCATTGACATGTAATATGTATATATCTTTTTTGTTTGTTAATTTTATGGTGATAGCAACACCTACGTTAATCTGGGCCGTCCGATCATGACGGTTATTTGTGAGATTAAATCTCATCCGTAATAACCCCCAAAAAATTGGCAGTTTTTTTTAGAGTGCAACAGTTAGGAAATTACCTAAAATTACTCCCCACGTTCTCCACTCTCTCATTTAATTAATTACACATCGGCAATAAAATATCGGCAACATAAAATTCGTTACAATATCCAATTATTCATTTTTTAATGTATCATCTGGCAACAATAAAAAAGTAAAACTAATTTACCTCTAAAAATCATTAATTTTAATTAAACATGTAACAAAGTAATATATAATATTTATCTTAAAGGTGTATTAATATTTGTGTCAGGATGAATTTGAGTTGCAGCACGCAGAGGATCAATTTTAGTTGTAGCACGCAACACCTGAAAGAAAAACTTAAATTATATATTAAGAAACAACCATTAATTCGATCTCTAAATAGATATTACATTTTTAACAAATAAAACTCGGGATGTATCAATTTTGTTTAACCATTATTAATGCATTAAAATGTGTTCAAATGTTATACCATGAGCTATAAGCTGCAGTATTATAAATTATTGTGTTAGAAAAGTCATAAGTTAATATTTATGTAATTTAGTTCCACATAATATACATACAATTTAACATTGTGTTTTTGAAGACACTGTGTTTTTGAAGACACTGTGTTTTTAATACGTCCAATCTTGACGGTTATTTATGTATTTTAGTAACACATAATTAAATACATAAAATTTAACATTGTGTTTTTGAATATGTAACAGTTATTTCTTAATTGAAGAAATTTTCTCCTAAAGACAATTTAGGTTGACACTTTGACCTGGTCAGCCTAATAAATAGGGAATAAAATCCCACGATCTAACAAAATAACTAAAAAAAATTAAATAAAAAACTGCTAATTAGTTAGTTCCCCCCATGATTTTCTGCCCACATTCTCCACCTAAGACACTTCCGACAAAAAAAGTAAGCAATCTAAAAAAACAAATGCAGTTTCGTGGGTAGCGGGAGTTTCTTTATATTCCTATATAAAGATGTGCGATTGATCTTGGCCGTAAAAATTAGATGGTTAATTGTGAGTTTAATGCTGACCAGAATAACCACCAGGTGGTTATGGCCAGAATTTGAATGTTTTTAGGTGTAGTAGTTTCACGAGGTGAAGTTTTATCGTCACATTATGTTTTTATTAAACAACGAGGTTTTGTAGTTGTTTCTGTTTTATATATGTAACATTGTACTATATTATAGCATTGTGTTTTTATATAAAAACATTCATCGTTTTCATCTTACAAGGTTGGAGACTTGAATAATATTCAGCTAACTTCACTGGTTTCTCATGATCTCGCAATGTGGTCAAAAAGTAGATGGTTTCGTTGAGAGGAAAAAAAAACAAGGAAGGTGCGTGTTATAGACATGAGAACTGAAGGACAGGATTTAGGTGTTTTATGGAGATTGATGGCCTTGGGGACATGAAAAGTTAAGCTGGAGTCCTTGGTTTATCAAGAAAGAAATCTTGATTATTGTGCATCGCACCCTTATCCAATTAGGTTATTTATATGTGTTTTATTATAATTTTATTTGCTTATAATTAAATTATGATGCATAGGAAAAGTAAACAGTTGGTGGAGCTGATACATGCATTTGGTTAATTGGTTTAAATTTAATTATTATGGAGGGCAGACAATCAAGTATTCTTGGTTAATTGGTTTAAATTTAATTATTATGGGGGGGGGGGGGGGGATCAACTATACTGCCCCTTAAGAATATAAACAATTAGAATTTAGTTTTATGGTTTGAATGATTATTCAGATTTTATTATTGAAGTTTTAATTTATGTATGCTTAGGTAGTCGGTATGGGGCGCCACCCACTGCCACCTTAGCCGTTATTATACAATAGCGCCCCCTCCCCCCAACCGCCCCATAAGCGTTA
>JARYGA010033402.1:0-27287 GCA_030545235.1 Helianthus tuberosus | reverse complement strand
AAAGTTTAATTCGTAGATTTAAATGGAATGAATGAGTTTAATGAATACCGGGTATCGGGTGCGTAAACCCCAAGTACGAAACTCTGGATAAAATAAGAGTATTATGGTTATAATGTTCATGTAAGTTTTGGGGTAAAACAAATGAGTGGTTTGATGAAAACATAAACGGGTCGAATAATTAGAAAATGATTATTAAGCCGAAAACGCGTAAGTTAAGAATTTCCTTAAACCGAACGTGGGATTTCAAGTCCATATGATAGAGGATTAAATTACGATCACGTAGGAAAAAGAATCGGGTAAAACGGACAAGAAATGAGAAAGTTATGACCAAAATTGTAAAAATTCGTCATGTTGAAAGTTGCAGGTCTGAACCAGGCGCAAGGTTGCGCCCCTGACTGATGTCTTCTGTATTGCGCCAGAACTGGCACAAGGTTGCGCCAGATTGGTTTCTTCTTGCGCCAATTGCTGGTTCTTTCATATTTTTCGCATTCTTCAACTCCAAACTTATGTGAAGGCTATCTAACTATGTTATATGCATTATATAACTATATGTAAGCATGTACGTGTAGATGTGTTTATGTTTGCATGCAGGGGCGGACCCACATTGGTGCCACCGGGGTCCCCGGACCCCAATCTTTTTAAAAAAAAATAGTAGATTCGGTATATTAAATTGTATATGGACCCCATAAATACAATTAGGTGGACACCATAGAAATAAAAAGAAAGTTGGTGTAGTGGTAAATCTCCCTCTTTTCCACCAAGAGGTCATGGGTTCAATCCTTGATAAGCCCATTTTTCTTATTTTTTTTAAAAATCTAGTTCAAACCTCACTTTAACTCGACCCGAACGAAGACCGACCCGAAAATGGACCCCATTGAAATAAAATCATGGGTCCGCCACTGTTTGCATGTATGTTTTCGGGTGTATGTAAATAGATGTATGAGTATACATATATGAAAGTATGTACATATGTATTAAATAGGATTGAATGTACACAAAGGAATAAAGCTTGTATGTATGTATGTATGTGTGTATGTGTGTATGCGTGTATGCGTGTATGCGTGTATGTGTGTATGTGTGTATGTAAGTATGTATGTAAGCATGTATGTACGTATGTGTGTAAGTATATATGTATGTATGTAAGTAAGTATGTATGTACATAAGTATGTATGCATGTATGTATATAGGTATGAAATGTGTATGAACATATGTGTGTAGGTACTTATCCATGAAGTAGGATTTGTTGTGCATGAAATAAAGGATCTTGTATATATGCTTATATAAATGGCTCTAACATGTTTGAATGGTCATGTTACTAATGGCGTGCCATGGTGAATGAAGTGTAACGCAGGAATAGCAAAGAAGTCTCACCGCGGGTCGTATGATCAGATGGAAAGCCGGAATGTAAAGAGTTAACGAAACGAAAAATAAACGTGAATAAATCTTACATGTTTATGATGCGTACTGATGTTTATGAATTTTATGTGGTGAGCGCAGGTAGTACGAGATACGAAGGATCTTCAAGGGATAGAGATCAAGGACCGAGTCACTAGTGAGATTGTACGGGAACGTTGATGTATATAATGTAGTAAACATAAGCTATGTTTTTACTTAATAAATAAGTCGATTGATGGATCTATGTGAAGGAGTTATGTTAAAGTTAAATTTTAAATAAGTTAAGGTATTTATAATGAAAGAAATTTTATGGCTTAAACTTCCGCTGCGACTTTTTGTCAATTACGAGTTAGGGTCTTACAACATGCCACTCACGTGATAAGAAAAATACATATGCAACTTCCCCCAGTTTTTTAAATGTTTGTAACCTATTTAAGCGTTATTTTTTTTTTAAATCTCACTTTAGAAAACCGAGTTTTTTTTTCTTTCCAACGAGTGTAGTGTTGATATACTTTTGAAAAAAAAAAAGTTGATGTGGGTTTTAATGACGTTTTTAAACTGGACATTTTAAAGTGAAAAAATGCCATAAAATATTTAAAACCTTAAAATCTTTTACAACACCATTAAAAATGCAATGAAAACAACATAAAAACGCCATGAAAAACGAGTAAAATGTCATGAAAATACACCGTATCAAAATGACGTATGAAACACCATGAAAAACACAGTTTAAATTTATGGTGTTTCATGAAAAAACATCATAAAATGTCCAGTTAAAAACGCATAAAATCCAGTTAAGAAAATCACCATAAATTGTCCAGCTAAAAAATGCCATATAAACCAGTTAAACTTTTTTTTAAAGTATACTCGTTGGGAAGATAAAAAACCATATGATGCAATGTTTAAAAAAACAATGGCGTATAAAAAAGTTATGAACATTTTAAAAAATGGGAGCAATGACATGTTACTTGCACAGTGGCGGAGTTTGACTAAAAGTTTCGGGCGGAGTTTGCGCCACTGGACTTGCACGTGGAGAAAGAAATCCAACAAATACTACAATTACTATTGTACCCTTTCAGCCTTTAAATTGTCTCTCATTCATGTGTTGAACATTTTGAATATTTCTTTGGTGGGAAACCTCTTTTCGTTAGGGCAGCATCTGTAGGAAATGGAAAAAAAATCACTTTAGTGTTTTGAAGATCATAGATCCGATGGAAATTAGGGGTGTTCACGGTCAGGTTCAGTTGGTTTTGGTAGAGTTTCTGGTCTGGGCCGGTAAGTACATTTTTTTGGGAAAACTAAAGCAAACCGGCCAAATAGTTTTGTTTTAGCGATTTATAGGTTTGGGCTAAGTTCCTTTTAAGCATTGAAACATATTATTAGATCATAAATAGTTCACTTGAAACATAGATAAAAAATAGTTCCCCAAATAAATACTATTAGATAAATCCAAACCTTTTACTTTTTGAGTGCTAAGGATTATACAAAAAAAAAAGTGAAAAAAATCATTAATAGCACAAAATCCGTTAAATTAATAATAATAATAATAATAATAATAATAATAATAATAATACATGCGATTTGTATAGGTATAATAACTGTTTGATTTATAGACGTGAAAAAATCTTCTATTTTTATTTAAAAAATGTAGATTACAAAGTATTGTATTTTTAATATTTTTCCAGACTTGTCTTGACCGTCGGTTCCAACCCATAAACCGAATCATGAAACCAGGTTTTTTAAACTGTAAACCGACCCAATTTACAACTAACCCGGCCGAGCTGGCCAGTCTAGGTAAGTTTTTGTCCACCCTATCAGAATTACAGTTTCAAAGCAACTCTGCTTGTTCATACCTTCTATTTCGATCGCCCAAGATCTCAGAAACACTTGCAGATGTTTGAAGTTGGATAACAAGAAACATAAAATAATTAACATTGTTTGATTGATACATGTCAAAATCGAAGATCTGTTAGGATACTAACTAAAACTTCCTATGATTTAATGAAACATCAAACACTCAAACATAGTTAATTACTCATCCAGGGTTCTACAAAATCAGCAAAACTATAAACAAATTAAAAAAATAAATCAAAACACATTTTGAAATCAAGCATCAGAAGCAATACACCATAAGGAGCCCAACATAATAATGGTAAATTAGGTACGAAAACGAACTTAAAGCTACTTGATTTAATTCCAATTTAATTCTCAAAAATGGACATCAACTAAAAAATTGAACCTGACAACAACGAAAAATGTTCACGAATCGCAATGGAAAAACTCACTGAAGCCAAATTCACGAATCGAAATGAAAAAACTTACATGACCATCACAACAAATGTCAGTTGCCTTGCAAGACAAAGCCACATGGTCACCATAAACGCTTAATGTAAGGCCATGTTCGTAAATCACTACTAACAGTGACAACCATAATTGAGAAACAAACCAATCAACTATCCATTATTTAGCTAACACTTTTGATGTATAGTGAATAAGAGGGCTCGGATCTCTCATCATAGTCCTTAAATCAAATCTCAAACGTCAGCATGGCTGCGACCGGAGCCGCCACGCCAGGTGGAAACAGAGGGCAAAGCCACAACCATAGGTTTGAAAATAAAATCTGTTCCATTGTCATATTTTTAAAGGTAGCAGCAACAGTGACTTACCTAAAATTTCTAGGGCTACCAGTGACTTTTCTGTCGACAACAAGCTGGGAGAATGCAGGCTTGGACCAGTTTACAAGGAAAATGAATGATATGAATTAGATGTTCAAATCTTAGTAAGTATATATTACACAACTTTGAATTTAGATTCAACACATGTATGTACTATTATTAATAATGGCGATCTTGGTCGATCAAGGAGTGCTAGAAGAATGGCTAGAGATTGCTGTGAAACGGTTATCAAAGTCCTCTCGACAGTGGCTTGATGTGTGACAACCGGTAATTCCCGGGTTATAATTACGCGAATAACAAACATTAGGATGATAATAAACAGTGTTTAAGACGTAAATTACCTTATATATTAAAAATCAAAATGAATGAATAGTAAAATCACTAAGTGATGAGCAAATGGTATCGGGTACCGGTATCGGTATCAAATTTACCAAATCAGGTGTATTTTCGGTACCTGTTAGGCACCGGTATTCACCGGTTTTTACCCTCAAATATCGGTGTCGTACCAGTACCGACCGGTACCGAACCGTACCGTACCATACAAGGTATATTCGGTACCTGTACCCACTTTTGGGGATTTCGGTAACAGTATTTTAGGTACCGGTTGGTACCGAATTCAACAAATCCTGTAGCAATGTAGCAATGCAAGTAATTGCACCGTTTAGATTACTTTTCATACACACAGTAAGTAAACTGTATTTCGTTTAAATGAGGTTTTATATACACAACAACTTATTTTGCTTTCTTTTTTGTCTTTTTCTGTAATGAATGAATTGTAGCATTTAAAATTAACTTGGATATTTAGATTATTGATAAGCAAATCGTATCAAATCCTGTAATCAAACCGGTATCGTATCGGTGCCAAATTTACTATACCAAATCATTTCCGGTACTAATTTGGTACCCACCTTTTGGCGTTTTTAGAATCGTTACTTTCGGTTCGACACCGGTCTAGCACCATACCTGTATTTATTGATTTTTACCTTCAAATACCATACCGTATTGTACCGAGTATTTTCGTTGTTGGTACCTAATTTCAAGATTCTCCGGATCGGTACTTTCGGTGTCGTTACCGGTACCGAGCTCATCCATATTTTAACGTGTTAGCACCGTAATAACTGAACTAAAAACAACCGAATTTCTAACGTGTAAGATGTATGGGTCCTATTATTATATATTAGGTTATTTAAAATCGTTTTTTAGGACGGAGTGACTATCCTTACCACGTCATTTTTATTTATGTTTTGATATTCGGTATTTGCTTGCCGTTGCTGACACGCGTTTTGCAGTCATTGGGTCCCCGCCGCAACGCGCGGGCGGAAAATCATCTAGTTAACTTAATTAAGCCTTTTGGAGTGCCTATGAACGTCTATCCGGCTTTACAATACGTGAATGTTGATTTGCGGGAAGACTATTGAATGATAAGCGGTAACTAACTGACACCGGACAAAATACTGACAATGCTGACAAAAATGAGTTTCACATGTATAATTTATACATATGAATTTTATTTCGCGAAATTTTCATGATTTTGAACGTCACAAAACGCATACGTGAACGAAAAACGCAACTGAAGAAACGCACCGACAACGAAACGGAAGCATCGGACACATGTATTACCTTAAAAACTGAAATATTATGACATATTTAGCTTCATAATTGAATTTTAATATCCGTAGTCGAAATCGGATCAAAAAACGGATTAGAAACGACAACCGAAGCATTTTACGCGATTTTAACGCAACCGACGAACGGACGCGTCAAAAGTCGACTACCGACACTATTTTACATACTTATAACCCTAAAATTAAATCCTACGACGTTTTACGATGTTGAATTGGTTGAACAATAATTTATGCTTCCGCTGAACGAATATTGGTTTGAACTGAATGTTTTGAAATACACTTTTCATATTGAATAAGATCATGTGTTTATCATTCTACTGTTAGTTCAATGTGATTAGTGGCTAGATTCTGGTATGTTACACGCCTCGCGGTGGATTCCGCATGTGGTATTTTGGGGGTGTGACAAATGTGATCTAAACGAAAATATATACATATTATAAAGATGAGGAGAGTTTAAATGAGAACGCTAAATATTGTGAGAATTGTGAGAACGAATGAAATAATCTTGAGAACTTGGTAAAAAACAATGCAAATTCAAAACATTTTTTTACACTTATGATTATTATTCGAATCTAATGTTAGAAATTTAGTTTACACGTTTAAATTTACATGAATTCGTAAATAAAGAAAATTTACACATCTGTAAGTTTGTCATTTACACATGTGTAAATTTGTTATATTTACACTTGTAAAAATTCTAATTAGAGTGATTTTGAGAGGAGAAATGAATTATTTGATATTGTAAATTCTTTTATTGATGTTGTATTTTAATCACAATGAGGTTTGTATTAAAAATAGTTTTGATTAGTTTTTTCATTTGTTGTCACAGTTCTTGCAATATTTAGCATTTTTAAGATAACCCTCCCCTTATAAAGATTTATATCTTTTATATACTTAATCAGAATCTTAACTTTTTAAACTTCAAAAGTTTTTATGAAAACAATTAGATATTTCAATACCATTATTAATGCTTATTTATAAAAATTGTTATAAAACATAACTCAAAACATTTATTGAAGAAAGATAGATTACGAATATGGAAAAATCACGTTGTTACAATATTAAACACACTTACACACAACTTATTCAAACACTCACTCCTATAACATGCTTATCTGTTATGCTAATTATGATTACATGCTAGGTTTTACTTATGCTTAGACATCTATCATTAATCTTGCAAGCCTCCCTTAACATATATAATGCTATAAGATTAGCACACTACCTGTTTTGTGGGTCATTGTTAAGTTATTCTTTATGACCTTATTTACTTCGGTGATAAAGTTACGCTAGTGCCAAACTTTGGATAGATATTTAGTCTATTGCATGCTAGTATGTTACATGATTTAGTATGCTATAAACATGTGGATTTGAGACTTATTCTTACTTATACTACGTAACCAAACTAGTATGCTCGCCGACATTTTTGTGTTGACAGATATTTTATACATGTTGTAGGAAATGTTTGATGATGCTATCACAAGAAAACTACTTAGGGTGGATTTAGATACTTACCAAATTTACTTATGCATTTGATTTTTTAGTTATGATATTTCCAATTGTTGTACTTATTTTCTTTGAACAATGTAATGCTTGATTCGATGATATGAAAATGAAATTTTGAATTCTATTATATATTGCAATTTAGTGTTATGATGTTTTTGAGCAATCTATTACGTCTCGCCTTGAGGTATAGATTATACTGAAGTATTTTCACATATGGTAAAACACACATTCATCAGAGTTATTTTGTCACTGGTTGTATCAAGAGATTATGAGCTTAAGCAGTTAGTTATCAAAACTGCCTTCTTACACGGAAATCTAGAAGAAGTCATCTATATGAAACAACCTTCTGGATATGAAGTTAAAGGGAAATAAAACAAAGTATACTTACTGAAAAAGTCAGTTTATGGTTTAAAGCAATCCCTAATGGAGTGGTATAAAAGATTTGACGGGCATATGATTACTAAGGTTAATTTTGGTATGATACTAGTGTAGTTGTGCTCATGTAAAGGAGTAATTTGTGTTTATCTTTTATTGTATGCGGATGATATGCTAGTGGTTGTAAAGACAAGCATGAGATTGAAGTGACAAAGGCAATGTTAAGAGTGAATTTCACGTTTTGTCCTTTATCTTTATACCAAATTTCAAGCGGTGTCCTTTATCTTTAAAGTTGATGATTTTTGTACTTAATGTTTTAAAATCCTGCATGTTATGTCCTTTAACCCTAACCCAGTTAAATTTTTTTTGTTAAATTAGATCACACAAGGGTAATTTAGTCTTTTTACCCATATAATATAATATATTATAGGAAAATTGGTATTTAATAAACCAACCTTTGCCCAGTTGGTAAAGAATAATCCTACCTACAGAATTGGTAAATAATAATACTACCTTTCAATATGTTGGTACTCAATGGACTTCTGTTAGTTTTTTTTAACTAAAGTTAGTTTTTAACTTTTATTTATTACACAAACAGTCCCTGTAGCTATAATTTACTAGTTTTAACTATGAGTTAATAGCCAAAATGGTCCCTGAGGTTTGCACCGCCGCCACCACCACCACCACCACCGCACCGCACCGCCGCCGCCACCACCGCACCGCCGCCGCCACCACCACCACCGCCACCACCACTGCCGCACCGCCACCACCACCACCACCGCCACAGCACCGCCACCACCACGATTAACGCGGTAATTTACGACCCTTAATTTCGTGATTAACAAGCGATTAACGCGACATTAGATTTACAAGATCTCTTGAGAGATCTCAATATCTCTATATATAAATGCCTTTTAGTCTCATTCACAAACAAACACAGAGAAGTAATCTTCTCAACTAGAAAACCCTTAGTTTTCTTTGTCTGCATATTATACATACACACACAAACTTTATCTTCTTCATCTCACAAACAAAACATGGACCGACATCACATCTGCACAGACTGAGTTAAATCCGAACTCAATCCAACGAAACCAGATTTATATCAAAAACTGAATATCAACCCTCAAACCTAAACCGAAACTGACCATGATCCGTACCCGTTCTGAACCGAAGGTGAACCGATCCAAATCTCGAGCCAACGTAATCACCACTACTGTTGCCGTTGCCGGAGTCTCTGCCACCCGCTGCCGTCAGTCCGACACGAGACCACCACCACTGCTACCGTGGTCCTCACCACCACCTCCGCCTGTCGTCATCCCAAACGTCATCGACCACCACCCACGTTCCACTACCGAAACCATCACACCCCGACCTAAAACATCACATTTAAGCGAGAAATGAACGAATCTAAAAGAAGGAGATGAAGCGGGTGAGTTTTAGGCGCTTACCAGGGTGGGAAAACTCGAAGATTCATGGAGGCCGTGGTCCGAAACCACTACCACCGCCGTTCAAACCGGAAATCTGGTGTCGGAATCGCGTTTAGGGGACTCGATTTGGGGGGAATCTGCCGCTGAACCACCGTCAACATCCACAACCGCCGCCGCTGGTCCGCCATGTCTCTGCCGGAGCTCCTCCGGTGTCGGCCGGAGTCCGGTTAGGTGTCTGCCGAGAGAGAGAGAGAGAGAGTGTGAGGTGAGTGAGTGGGCTAGGGTTTGAAGTTCATGTATGTGTGTTGTCTGATGTATGTATTGGAGAGGAAGAATGATAAAGTTCTTGTATGTGTAGTTGGTGTATGTATATGCATACCTCAGGGACCATTTTGGCTATTAACTCATAGTTAAAACTAGTAAATTATAACTACAGGGACTGTTTGTGTAATAAATAAAATTTAAAAACTAACTTCAGTTAAAAAAAACTAACGGAGGTCCATTGAGTACCAACATATTGAAAGGTAGTATTATTATTTACCAATTCTGTAGGTAGGATTATTCTTTACCAACTGGTGAAAGGTTGGTTTATTAATTACCAATTTTCCTATATTATATTATATTATATATATAAAATATAAATAACAATATAACCCATCTTGAAATTTGGTATAAAGATAAAGGACAAAACGTGAAAAAGTTTGACATGAAAGAAATGGGAGAAGTAAAGAAGATACTAGGCATGGAAATTAGAAGAAACAAATTGAGGGAATGATTTATTTGTCTCAACAGTCATATATTGAGAAGGTGTTGACTAATTTTGCTATGTCACAAAGTAAAACTATTGTGGTACCTTTGGCATCTCATTTTAAGTTGTCACTACAAAAGTGTCTTGTTACAGAAGAAGATAAGGAAAAGATGTCAAATATTCCTTATGCTAATGCTTTTGGGGATCTTATGTACTTAATGGTTTGTACGAGGCCTAGCCTGAGTTATGCTGTTGGATTGGTAAGAAGGTATTTGTCTAATCCATGTAAGGTTCAATAGGAAGCTGTGAAATGGATCTTTAGGTATCTAAATGGTACTAGAAAGATTGGGTTGGTTTTTAATGCAGTGATGTTGATAATTCTGTTGAAGTTAAAGGTTATGTGGATTTTGATTATGCTAAGGATCTTGATAAAGGAAGATCTATCACTCACTGGTTATGCATTCAAAGTGTTTCATGGTATTGTTAGTTCGAGGTCTACATAGAGAATAGTTACATTATACACCACTAAGTCAGAATATGTGGCTTTAACCGAGGCAGTTAAGGAAGCAGTATGGTTGAAAGGTTATTGTCTGATTTGGGATTACGTGCAGTCTCCTGTAGTGTTATGTGATAATCATGGTCCGGATAATAAATCTATCTAAGAACAAGGTATACCATGAAAGGACAAACCATATAATTGTTAGACTACATTTTTTAAGGGATGTGATAAATAATGGTTAGGTGAATGTGGAAGCAGTTGGTACTAAAGAGAATGCTTCTGACATGATGACAAAGGTATTGCATGGTGTAAAATTTCAGTATTGTTTAAAGTTGTTAAACATTGGTTGACATTGACTTGAAGATGGAGATTGTTAGTGATGTGACCGTGTCGTCCCGATCAGTCAAAAAACCCAATTAAACCTAGGTAGCTAGGGTAAGTCGGGTATCGTATCCACGAAGAGCATGTGGTCAGTATCGCACGACCCTTTCGATTAGTTAGACTATTTACAAATAATGTACAAAGTAATTATGAAGATTGCTAATTTTATTTGTTTATTTGGTTTTGAAAATAAATCGGAGTGAACCGACAATTTGACGTTATTCTTAAAACAATGTGTGATTAATTGAAATTGTAATCTAAACTAAAAAGTTGAAACAAGAATTAGGAATACGGATCACACCCGGTTCGATAATTGCAAGACCTAGGGTTTCTACATGTTTTAACTTGATTCAATTGCATATAGTGATTAACGGACTACTATCACGAAACTTAGGTGTCAATTGCTATCTACGTCATAGACAATGGACCACAATGCACCTCATTACCTCGGACATGTAAATCCTAACCTAAGATAAGGAATAATTGCACATAACCATTTCGCAAAGTCATAACTTTATCATCATTCGACAATTCACAAATTCGAAACAAATGCAAGACAATTATCCAAGGTTCAAATACTAAACAATTTGTCACAAAATCAAATCAAAATACAAATGCATAAACCCTAGAAAATCTTACAACATCTACACCGTGAAACCGAAGAGACTAGCCGCTCATGGTTGGGTGGACGCGATCACCGGCCGACGAACACGAACACAGAGCCATGACCTTGAGCCTTGAGGAGTGGTGGAGGTTAGGGTTTGAAGATTTGATGGAGAATGATTGAAGATGATGGAAATGATGATTGTGAAATGGATTATGGTTCTAGGTTAGAGGTGAATGGTAGGTGGTGTTAGAGATGATTGAGAATAGGTTAGATAGTGTTTTCCCTTCTTCTCCTCTTTTTTTTTTTCAAATGAATGGGAGTTGAAGGAATAATAAAGTGTAACTCCCCCTTTTCCAAAATTGACTTTTTTTCTAAAAAATCTCGTTTTTACCAATCAGCCGGTGTGCAGCAGATAATGTGTCAAGTTCTGGCCTTTTAAACCTTATATTTTGATTTGTCTAGTCGAGCTACCCCAAATGCATATATTATAAGCCCCGAAACTCATTTTCTAGCTCAGGATAAGCCAAAATGAAGTTTGGACTGGCGCAGAGTTCAGCTTAGTTTTGCCTCTTTTTGCATTTTTTTCAATTATGTTCTCTCTAGCATCCGCCCAAAGTTTCAGTAAATCTCCAAAATGCACCTTAAACCCGTCAATGACTGCAAAACACAAACCATATCAAAGTAGCGTATTCTAGAAAGTAACTTCGTGTAATTAACCGAAATTAAAACCATCAAGCTATGGAATTTTACCAACCCATCAGTTAGAAAAAGGTTAAAGTCAGTGTTTAATAGTTTGGTCAAAATTAAAGGTAATAATGGTGCAACTTACTTAGTTGAGAGATTGGAAGTGTAGAAGTTGAAAGATTTGTATGTAGGGTTGTTAAATAGCAGTTTTAGTTGTTAACAACGGTTAACTCTTTTCTTCTTTGTTTTACCTAACTCACATTTAGGGTTTCATCGTATTTCTGTAATTCCTTTTGATTTAATAATGATCATTCGATTCAATTCGTGTTCTTGTGTTCTTTTCTAGTTAATCAAATGGATTGTGTTTTGATTGTATTGTGCTTATTTCACGTTTCACTACAACAGACATAAAGTAGCCTGAGAAGACAACCAAGAATGGCGGACAATCCGGTCACCAAAGGGTGATCGGAGGCGATGAAGACAGTAGCAGAGAGGTGTTAAGTGGAACGATGGGTGCAAATGAAGCACAAACCCCCCAAAAAAAACAACTTACATACCAATATTAGGTACAACAACCCAAAGCCCTACAACAACATTAAGCATAAGGGGGTAGGGGCGCCCATCACTCACCACTCACTCATCACTCACAACATCCAATCAATTTCCGACATGTCATCGAGCTTTATTCCATCACTAGTGATGGTTTTAGTGAAAATGCCCATCACTCACCACACACTATCAAAATCATTAAATAAAAAACAAAACTAAATTGCATGTTCTTCACGCGTGAAAATCTCAACGCGTTTTAAAATTGACAAGTGATAAAAAGGGGTGGCGGCGGTGTTCCCTTGCATTCCACGAGTGATGGAGGTGCCATCACGGGGCGCCCCGTCCCCCCAAACAAACAACTAAAGCAACATGTACAACTTCTAATGCATAGATATGATGCTAATTGATAATATATAAATATAGTACTTTCTAAATCATGTAGGTTCCGTATTTGATCGGTTGAGTTTCCCTATCGAGTTTATTATTATCTTTAATAGGTTGAGTTGTTTTCCTATCGAGTTTATTATTATTATTATCTTATAGCATAGTGACATCTTGGGTGGTGAGGATAAAGTTTAGAAACCATTAGGTCCTACTTTATTGGGTTTACTCATAAATTGGTGTATAAGCATTATTGCCTAGTGGAGATGAATATGAGCGGGTGGTTACGCTGGTGGCATGATGATACTTCAATAGTCCGTAAGTAATACAAATTTGTTGTAAAAAGATAAAAATAAAACAATAGCCAAATTTTTGTACCCGTGATTATCTAACATACTAATATTTAAATCTGGAGTAAATTGCCATTTTAGTCCCTGAGTTTTTGTCCAAATTGCCATTTTAGTCCAAATAGTTTTTTTCTCCTCTGGGTCCCTGACTTTTTCTTTTTCTTGTCATTTTGATCACATTGCCTAATTTAGTCTAAAAACCAGGTTATAATCAGGGGTATTTTTGGCATTAAATTATTATGAGGTTTATAAATTATGTTGTAAACTACCCCTGGTTATCACTACACAACAATTATGCCAAAAATACCCCTGGTTATAACCAGATTTTTAGACCGAATTATGCAATGTGATTAAAATGACAAGAAAATGGAAAAATCAAAGACCCAGAGGAGAAAAAAAAATAAAATAACAATTTGGACCAAACTTCATAGACTAAAATGACAATTTACTCTTAAATCTGATAAAATCTCAAGTTTAAGTTGGTTGATGAGTAATGTAACATAAAAACGTTAGTTGGCCCAATAAGAAATCAAATCGGCATTGCAAAGCTCTAAAATTAATTTACGGATCCCAATTTCCAAATAAAAAGATTTCGCAGTTAGAACAAAGCTTTTTTTGGCTTCTTGATTTGTTGCAGGTTCAAGTTTATTTTCTTTCACATAAATCAAATCATGTTTCCAACAAAATTGGTTTCATTCCTCATCGAAAATCCCTATGTCTAAACCCCGAATAATACATTTTATGTTTATTTATGAATGGATAGGTGTTTTTTTTTTTTTTTTAATATGTTCAACGAAATATCCAGGTATACTGGTTTGACCCATTAAAGGGATATTAGATTTAAATAACCCAAATGACGAGGTATGACCCTATTCGGATAGCCCGACCCGGTCATTACCTATTATTTTATTGTAAATAAGCTATCATAAATATTGGTTCTAGAACATTCCATTTGATATGGATAAGATACATAACTAAATCTCCAACTTTCTGGGAAGATCATGCAAATCCCTGATGATTTATAGGAATGCATCCAAGTTAGGGGAAACCCTAATCATAAACTATATATAGAGGTAAACATGCAAGGTACAGATCATCGAATTCTCTCTACATCTTCTTCTTCTCTTTACACTATTCATACTCCCAAACTCGAGACTTATTCTCACGCCGGAGGGTGGTTACAGGAATAACCCCATTCCTGTAACGAGTCCTAACGGTGTTTCTGTTTTGCAGTTTGCCGGTTCGGATCATTGGTATTTGAAGTCTTCATCGGATCCTACCGAAAGGTCAGTGTTTCTTCACCAAACTTTCACCAATTGGCCGTTAACATTCCCAACTTTTGATTTGTACACCAGCACTCCCAACATTCAACTTGTTGGCCGATAACACTCCCTAACTAACTGAACCCTAACCCAGTTAGTTGATGTCAGCTGCCACGTCATCAAAAAATGTCACGTCAGCTGCCGCCATGGTTGTAAAAATCCCGACTAGTCTCCGATTAGTCGCCGATTAATCACTAATCGGAGGTTCACCGATTAATGGCCGATTAATAGCTAGGCAGTCAATGGAGGTCCTATTCTGGCCAAATTTTGGCTAGATGTCGGCCAAATTTTGACCAAACCATATAAATTCCTTCCAATTACTTAAAAAAATGGGTTAATGATGGGTTAAAACATATCTACTTTAAAAAACTACATATAAAAATGCGTGTGTATATATGTAACTAAAAATTACATATAAAAATCTCAATCCGATTAATTCCGATTAATCCCTATTAATCCCGATTAATCGCTAGTCGGTACCTCACCGCCCGACTAGCGCCTAGCGATTCTTACAACACTGGCTGCCGCATCATTAAAATGTCATGTCAGCTGCCACATCATCAGAAAATATCACATCAACTGCCACGTCATATGCCACATCAGCAAAAAGGGCCACATCAGATGACGCATTAGCAAAAACTAATTGAGTTAGGGTTCAGTTTGTTAGTGAGTATTATCGGCCAATAAGTTGAAAGTTGGGAGTGCTGGTGTACAAATCAAAAGTTGGGAGTGTTACTAACCAATTGGTAAAAGTTAAGTTTATTTAAATCTAATATCCCAACTATAAAATATGTGATTTGATTTTTCAAAGTATATGTTGGCCAATGTGATATTTATCATTTACTTTTGGTTTGCTAATTAACATGGGTTAGTTAACTACTCCCTCCGTCCCATTTTAAATGTCCAAATTTACACTTTTGGTTGTCCCAATTTAATTGTCATTTCCAAATAATTTCCAGTTTTGCCCTTACCATTACAAACTTTCATTTTTTGTTGTCCCAATTTAATTGTCATTTCTAAGGACATTATTGTCATTTTACAACCCAAAAAATAAAATACTTAACTATTTCTTAAATTGTGTGAATGTGGGTCCGATGACATCTAAATAGGGACGGAGGGAGTATTAATTAATCAATGAAATCAAGCAACATGTCAATTTTTTTCTAGAATATCTCACAGATGGGCAAGAAAACGAAGAAAATTATTCAAGGCCTGGCGAGGATCTCTTGTTGGTGTATTTAGAAAGGTAGAAATGAATAGATCTTCAAGTAGCTAAACCGAAGTGTTCAACATATTTTAGGGGAGATTAAATCAAGGGGTTAAGGGTGGGTTAAAAATAGATCTTCTTGTAAATACATAAGATGGGAGGAATGGTGTGATAGAAGGGTGAATAACCGTGTTTTAACATGTGTAAATATAAGGTTTTAAGTGTTTATTATCATAAAACATGGTTACTTTGAGTGTGTTTCTACTTGTAGGTACCCGGAGCTTAACGGATGGATTTTGAAGCTAAATGGGAGGTTTTCGGGAAGATTTATGAAGGTTAGAAGCTTACACACAAGTTGGGAGTTGAAAAATGCGAAAAATGGTGAGAAACCAGTACTTGGCGCAAGAAGAAACCAGTTTGGCGCGACCTGGTGTCAGTTTGGACGCAATACAGGTGCTGGTAAGTCAGGGGCGCAACCTTGTGCCAGGAGGGGCGCAACCTTGCGCTGGCAGCAGATAGTTACGCGAAAATTCAGGATTTCACTTTATTTTATGATATCTTCAACCCTAAACGAGATATTCACTAACCCTAGCCGTTTTCCACTTCCTAAGGACGAATTTTGGAGTTCCCAACCTCAATTTTCATCAATCTTTCATGCAATCAAACATCCAAGACAATCAAAAAGATCAAATCATGACTATGAGTGGCTAGATTCTTTTGTGACCACCTCCGGGTGGATGGCTCATGTATGTGAAACTCAAACCTTGTTTATTTAGTTCTTTGGATTGTTTTTCATAACTTGAAGAATACTTGTGGTTTAGTTTTGTTTAAAAGAATTGTGAGTGTTGCAATTATTCATCTTTTACCATTCGCATTCGGTTTTCTTGCATCGTGAGTAGTTTGGTTATTGGGTGGGTTCTTGGCACTTATGATTTGGTAATTAAATTGCATAGGTTATTATTAAAAACTTGTCTTTGATTATCAATCAAACTAAACTGTTAACAAGACCTTTTGGTATCTATCTAATTAAACAGGTTTGGGTGAATCATCGAACCGGAAATCCGGAGGGGGTTGCTTTTCTTTAAAATTGATAACTTTCTTAATTATTCTCGATCAAAAATCTCAAAACGCAATCAAAGCAATAGTTTTTCTTAGTTTTAGTTAATCTAGGTTTCTACAATCAACACTAAACACATATTCCCTGTGGAGACGACCCTACTTACCCTTGCTAGTAAAGGTACTTAGGACCAAATTTTAAACTTGTTTTTGACCGATCTTTCGACATCAAAATGGCGCCGTTGCCGGGGAGGCGTGCGCAAAGTGTTTAGCGTTAAGTTTTTAGGAAATTAGATAAAAAAAATTCCCCCCCAAAAAAAAAAAATAGTGTTTTATTCGTTACATATTCCACTGTTTGCTTTTACCTTGGGTATTCTAGCTTTGTCTGTGCAGATTCATTGCGGATCTTATTATGGAAAGTGCTTACTGGTCATGCCGAGGTTGTGGTAGTCCATGTCACACACGTGACGATTGTCCTGTGTTCCGAAAAATGTGTGAGGACGCACAGAGGGAGTTTTATGAATTAGATGTTTATGATGATGATAATCAACCATATTACCCGTCCTTTGATTCACCTTCACAGGATTCTCAATATTATTATTATGAAGAAGATCTGCATTACTACAATGAGCAACATTATTATCAAGAAGAAAATGTTTCTCAAAATTTGGAGTTTGTTTATCAATCCAAGGAGGATGAACAACTTGCTCAAGCGGAATCGATGTTATCCAAGATCGATGAATTATTATCAGCACCCAGCCTTTCAAAGCAACAACGAATTGACTATTTGAGCATGAAGTGTGATGTATTATCTATGAAGATACGAGTAGAAGAGTCCATCTCACCATTACCCGATGATATCAAAAACCGTTTTCAAGATGGTGAGGAGGTTGTGGAGACTAATACCACAATGATTTCCTCGTTTGATGAAGAACCGCATATGAAGAAGATCGTTGTTGAGAATGAAGTGAAAGAAGAAGTTACAAGTGCTTCGACACATGAAGTTGAATGCTTTAACTCAAATAAAGACTTAGCGCTTTGCACAGGACCACAAACTGAGGTAATCGAAGTATATCTTGATCCTCCTTCCATATTGGTTACTGCAACCAACAAAGCTAGGGATGATCGCTCAAGGTGTAGGAGTCGAAAGGTGGGTTTGCAAGACATTGGGCAATTTATCAAGCAATGGGCCCACAATAGCATATCATTCTTACAGAGCATGCCGCACATCGTTAAACAAAGCTTGATGTGGCTTGTTAACTATCGAGTCTACATTGGGAACTCGGTAGGAAAGTGTTCGATTCGACCACCATAACGGAAACTAGGTACGGTCTGGCTGAAGACCTAAAACTTAGCGCTCTCGGGAGGCAGCCCGAGGATGTAGAGTATTGTTTTGTTTTGTTTTGTTTTGGTGTGTGTTGTGTTTTGGCAGGTTACTACGTTTAATTCCCGCGGATGCAATGAGTCAAGTGTGGGGATGTTTGGCAACATCCCCGATGAGATATCAGAGAATCTAAGAGATGTTTACGTTCCTGTCCGATCACAGCAGCTGCATCATTACCGACACTCGCTGATTGAATGATCAGGTTCATGTGTCTCTCTATCTTGTCTTTGATTTTATTTGTTTTCGTGTTTTTGGTGGTGTGAAATTTTTGTGTTAGGAGTGGTTTTTGTTTGTGAGTCGAGTGTTCGTTAGCCGTTCATGGTTTGTGGGTGGTATCTCTCGGGTTATGACTATAAATTGCACCATACATTGGGGACAATGTATCCCAAGTGTGGGGATGCGGTAACTCGAGAGAGGGTTGGTATAATTGTTGATCTTAAAGGCTTGAATGATTGAAATTGTGAAAAATTGAAAAAATTTTAAAATTTTTTGTCTCAAGTATGCTTGAACTTCATGAAAACCAACATTTTCAATCGCTAAAGGATTCCTACTGATATTAAACTAACTTAGATCCCTAGTCATGGTTGTCCCTTTAAGTTTCATGAGAGTATTTCTGACAGTTTTAGAGAATAGTTGATAAGAGATGCCTAACTAGGGGTAACATGCTTTAGGAATTACACATGCTACGTGTCGGTAACCCAATTTCCTTTTATTCGGTGAGATATTTGAGCCTACTAGATTGTAGTTGAATCACAATAAATGTTCATTTGTTGAGAGTAGGCCATATGCTGCTTTGTGTTAGAACTTGTGTGGTTTGATACGTGCCGAGACTGTGCGTTAGCGCATACACATAGATGATAAAGGCATTAGGATCCTTTCATTATTTCGTATGTTGATTGTTTATCCATCCCATCTTAGTTAACCATATTGAGCCTTTATACATTTCGTTTGATACACCTTGTTTGACCCGTTTGATTACCAACCATGAACGACAAGTATGTGTTAGATGTTTGTTGAAAAAAATATGAAAAAAAAGGAAAAAAAAAAAAGAAAAAAAAATCATTGCTATGTTCGTGTTAAATAAATGGGTTGAAAGTCACCCAATGTGTTAGTAGTTATTGTGAATAAGTTGTCATGGTTTGGTACATTCATTGTGTTTGCCATTTAAACATAAAAAAAAAAAATATATTTCCCTACCTTAACCCTTAACCCAAAACCCGAAAAGTCCTTTTGATATGTGTTACGTTATTTGATACAGTGGAGGTGTGATTGCCATTCAAGCTTATGATTGCAAAGTCGCGTATTTGGTTTGAGTGCATTACATACTAGCACATTACAAGCTAGTCTTGATTGAGCCAAGAGGAGTGATTATTGTGAGGGGCGTGTGACATGTGTGTAGTAATATAAGCATGTTAGTTTTAGTTAGGCAAGTCTTGAGCTGTTTTAAATGCGTATCATTTACTTGTGTCAATCTCGATTGTGTCAGTCTATGGGACGAGTATGACTTGGGACCTTAAATTGCTAATTCGGTAAGGGATTTAATGGTGATTTGTTAATAAGGTGAGTAATGTTAGTGATGGTTGCTTGAGGACAATCAATGTCAAGTGTGGGGATGTGATGGAGAGTGTGAAACATGAGCCTTAAGTGTATTAGATTGTGTGATTTAAGGCGGTTTATGCAATTATATTCGTTGAATATAGTAACTACGAGCTTTTGTGGTGTTACAGGTTAATCGGCATAATTCGGAGAAATTAGAGAGCTTAGTGATGAAACGGAAAAGCACGGATGATTATTACGGAGATATCACGTAAACGGGAACTCGTTCGGATCAAAAGATAGCTTGAAATTGAATGTGAAACAAATGCGAAACCATGAAGTCCACGGGCTGGAGTGTCATTATGTGAAGTTAATATGTTGCTTAATGCTTATGGTTCCAGCAAAAGTCAACCGTATCGTACGGACAAAAACAAAAACGTAGCATACGGTTGGAAAGTAATAAGGAAACAGAAGGTAAAAACCGTAAGCTACGGTATTAGCCCGTAGCCTATGGTGGATGACATAAAGCATCGCATATGTTATCTCATGTGGAAGGCATTATCAATATCTACATTATTATAATAGAAATAGAATACACATACATGGAAAGTGGCGGCTGACTTTGGGGGACACACACGTGAACAAGTCAACAATTCCATAATCATCATTGGGCCGATCATTATGTGGACTTGGAGGTCATGGATTGGGCCGCGATATTTGGATCACATGATCACACAAAGGAAAAATCATCATCATCTCACGCATGGAGAGACAGCCGTCATAGAAGGTTTAAATCGATATCACATCAAATCATCATCTCGACGGCAAAGTAGGCAGGGGGTTTTTCAACCGGGCATCAAGCCAGTGAAGATCAGTCAACCGAGATGAGCGGCTAAATCTCTCGTTGACACTTCGGGTGAACGATTCTTGTGAGACACTTCTAATTCTAGTTTCTGTTTTTATTGAGATTTGGATTTGTAGTCGGGTGACAGCTGACTATTTACATAATTATATTATTTGTGTGACAGACAAATCCTGAGTGACAGTCAGAGTTATAATTATGTTTTGAATCCATCTATGCTTTTGTTGATTGAATGATTTCTATGTATGTTTGTTTTAATATTTATCTGATCAATTAATATTAAGATTTTGAACTGCATAGGTAATTGGTAAATGTGACAGATTTACTATTCAATCAATAGCATCCAATAAAATCAGAACTAGGTTATTAGTAATTACAGAATCTGAATCCCGGAGTGCTCACATTTTCTCATCATTGTTTGTTACAACTCAATCTTTTTCTTAGTTTTTATTCGTTAATTTAGATAATTCTCACAATCAATCAAACCGATTTTTCAATTTAGTAGTAGTTAATTAATACTTTTCATTACGACACTTTCCACAATCCTCCTCTGGTTCGATATCCGACTTACTCTAGCTACTAGTTTATTTCGGTTTTTGCATGTCACTAACGACAGACATCATGGTGTAGATATCTTTTGTATATGTTGTAATTTGTTGCCCTTTGCACGTTTGGGTCGGGGGTTTGTTTTTGTTTGACATTTTGCCGTATTGAGACGGAGGTGTGTTTTAATGAAGTTTTCTTTTCAAAAACAAAAAGTTAAAGGCCAAAACGAATTTGGTTACGTTTTTGATGAGTTATAGGTTCGATCTGTGGGCTTTACTCAAAGAAATCACATATGTAACATGTAAAGTTAGATGTATTTGATTCGACAAGACTTATGGGACTACTACATAGACTAACAACCAGTTGACTTGTAACAAATACAACTTTTGATCTACTTTAAGGGTCCCACCAACAGTGTAAATCGTTAGATGTATTTGACACGGAGTGGATCTGAAATTAATTATATATATGGACTATATGCGGATTATTAATAAAAGAGTTAACTGCCATTTTCATCCATTTCTTTTGGTTGAAAATGTTACTTCAGTTCAAAAAAAAAAAAAGAATTTGCGCCAATTCCGTCCTCAATATTTTTGAAACGCGCCACTTCATTCCGAAATGATAACGCGTTGTTAAAAACGTTAAGGACGGAACTGGCGCAAGGCGTTATCTTTTTGGACTAAAGTGACACGTTTAAAAAATGTTGAGGACGGAACTAGCGCAAATTTGTTTTTTGGATTGAACTCTATTACAATCCTTAAAGTACTATTTATTAATATTGCAAAGGAATTAATACATTAATACTTGTAAACTAAGGTGCTTTTTGTTTTTTCAAAGGTAAAATGTCTTTAGTCTGCGGACCACATCTGCAGGCATATGCAAGAGAAGATGTGGACCAAATGTCTGCAGTCTGCAAAGGAGAAGAGGGTTTGTTTTTTTCCTTCAAAAACAACTTCACACACACACACAACAGGTTCTCTCTCTGCTCTCTCTCTCTCTACAACCACCACCACCACCGCACCACCTCCGCCACCACCACCGCACCACCTCCGCCATCACACCACCGCCATCACACCACCGCCTCTCTCTCTCTACGGTCTCTCTCTCTCTCTCTCACCGATCTCTCTCTCTCACAGATCTCTCTCTCTCTCACAGATCTCTCTCTCTACGGTCTCTCTCTCTCTCTACGATCTCTCTCTCACCGATCTCTCTCTCTCACAGATCTCTCTCTCTCTACGGTCTCCCTAAATTGATGGGTTTGGTGGTGGTGGGTTTTGACGATGGTGGTGGTGGAGGTGGTGGCTGAGAGGTAGGAGGTGGTGGCGGAGATGTGGTGGCAGGTGGAGGTGGTGGCGGAGGTGGAGTTGGAGGTGGTGTCGGCAGGGGAGGTGGAGGTGATGTGGGAGGAGAGGTGGTGGCGGTGGCAGGGGAGAAGAGGAAGAAGAAGAAGGGTGGGTGGCTGTGTGAAGATCTGCTGATTCATGAAGCTATTATATATAGTTTTTTTTAAGCTTTTAAAAGCTATTTTAAGATCTTCTTTTTTTTAAACAAACAGTCTTCAAGTGCTTATGTCTGCCCGCCCGCAGACAAAAGCTCTTTACAGACATTTTAAGCAAAAACAAACAGAACCTAAGTTGTTGTATATTGTCCAGATGAATCAAGGAAGTCGTTACTTGTTTGGCCACAAAGGTTCCAAATAATTCATGGGATTGCTCGAGGTCTTCTTTATCTTCATCAAGACTCCCGGCTTAAAGTCATACATAGGGACTTAAAAGCAGGGAACATTTTACTTGATTATCAGATGCGTCCAAAGATATCAGACTTCGGTTTAGCCAGAATGTTTAAAGAAGACGAGAGTGAAGCAAATACAAAGAGAGTCGTGGGAACTTTGTAAGAATCTCTAAAATCAGTTTCTATTGTTGAGAACATCTTTTATTTCTTATAATTGTTATTGTGTATTGATTCAGGGGCTACATATCTCCGGAGTATGCAGTGAACGGTCTCTACTCAATAAAGTCAGATATATTCAGTTTTGGCGTTTTAGTACTGGAAATTGTTAGCGGGAAGAAAAATAGAGGTTTTGTTTATGAAGAACATGATGATAATCTTCTTGGACATGTAAGTGCGTTGACATCGATTGATGAAATATGTGTTGCACCCATTATGCATTTAAATATGGATGGAGGGAGGTTCAAATAATCAGGATCCAAATAAACCACTTTTTGACCCTTGGATCATTCACTCAAATATCACTTGGAACATTTAAAATTAATGCATGATTGAAGGCTCAAATGTGGGTGCTTTGGTTAATTTCCTAGTATTTGACGATTTTTATTTTAACTGCATTTCATGTATGCATGTGGCAATGACCCTATATGTGATGAGGTATGAGTAAGATATGGCTCGTGAATCGATTCATGATTTGACTAACCTGTATTGTATAATGAAGATGTACCTTCTGAAATGGTCTAACTTCTGTCTTTTATTTGTATTGATATAGGCATGGAGACTTTACAAAGAAGGCAAAGCTCTCAATCTAATTGATGAATGTTTACGGCCGACCTATTCTGCTAGTGAAGTGTTGCGATTGGTACATGCCGGTCTATTGTGTGTGCAACAACGAGTAGAAGATAGACCTAACACGCGAACTATGGTTGCAATGTTGGATGGTGAAGGTTCACTTACTTCTCCCAAAAGACCAGCCTTCTTTACTCAAGAAGGTGAAACCACTTCCAACTCAGTTCTTCCCAGTGGCGGACCCAGGATTTTTGGACAATGGGGTCCAAAAAATAAAACACAAAAAAACAAAGAAACAGGTATCGAACCAATGACCTTTTGTGTGTAAATAAGGGGTTTTACCACTGCACTAGGCTCACTTTCATTGTTATGGGGTCCAACTAAATTATTTTATGGGGTCCATAGACCATTTTATATACCGTTTCTACTACTTCTTAAAAAAAGATTGGGGTCCGGGGACCCCGTTCCTCGTAACGTAGGTCCGCCCCTGGTTCTTCCTTTACCATCATCAACAGTTAACAGAGTAACATTAACTCAATTAGATGGTAGATAATTATGAGAACTGTTTTCATCATGTTTAAGATACTTTTTTTATTACTGTTAGAAGTTTAAAGATTCGTCAGTATCTTTGTTTATTTTGTGATATTATTTAGAGTTAAATGCCATTTTAGTCCCTGTGGTTTGGCCATTTTGCCAGTTTAGTCCAAAGGTTTCATTTTTAACCTGTGGGTCCAAAAAGGTTTCACAGTTGCTATTTTAGTCCACTGGGTTAACTTCATCCATTTTTTCTGTTAACGAGAAGGCCAATTCGGTCATTTTATATGGCTGAATTGCCATTTTAGTTAACAGAATTACATACAAAATGACCAAATTGGCCTTCTCGTTAACAGAAAAAATGGATGAAGTTAACCAAGTGGACTAAAATGGCAACTTTGAAACCTTTTTGGACCCATAGGTTAAAAATGAAACATTTGGACTAAACTGGCAAAATGGCCCAAACCACAGGGACTAAAATGGCATTTAACTCTATTATTTAAAAATAGTAGTTTATGACTATTTAAAAATTGTTGTTTCAGATTTTGTTTTGTAATTCTATACTACAAATGTAGTAGTCGTAGACTACTGTCTTGTATTTTGGTGTATTACTTAAACGATGTGAAAGTGATCGGGTGATGGTGAATCTATTGTTGGCTTGTAATTATCCTTTTTTTTTTTTTTTTTTTTTTCCATTTACACGTCTACTTTGCAAAGCTGATGGATTCAGGATCTCTCATCATGAAATTTCCATGATCCTTCTAGATTTTTAGTGTGGACATACATCCCTATTTAAGAAAATGTAGTGCAGAGAGACTGAAATTGTTTCCTATATGGTGTCTTTTAGTATTGGTACTAGAGGTTAGGATATAATAGGAAGTTTATTTGGGTAGGAAGCCTAGGAAGTAATCTTGACTATCCATTTATTTAATCAAGGGCTAAGATTAAATGAGTGAAATTGAAGGAAAAAAAAGAGGCGCGTGAGTTTGTCTAGGGACATTATAGTCAATCCAAGACAATAGTTTCCCTCTCCTCCAATTCCCCCCATTTTTTAAACGTTAATAACTCTTTCATACGACATTATTTTTTTGTAAAAATTGCACCAAAAAAACGAGCTTTTTTTTATCTTTAAAACGAGTATACTATTGCTATATTTTCGAAATTTTTTTTTCGAAAATCCAGTTGCGTAAAACGCAATGGAAAAAACCCAGTTGTGTAAAACGCAATGGAAAAAAAACCTAAAAAATGACATTTTTCTAAAACGAATGCACCAAAAAACACAAAGAAATGTCTTATTTGTAAAACGCAATGACCAGAAAACACAAAGAAATGTCTTATTTCTAAAACGCAATAGCCTAAAAACACAAAAGAAAGTGTACTTTCTAAAACGCAATGGACTGAAAACACATAAAAATGTGTTTTACCTAAAACGCAATGCACCAAAAATACAAACAAATGTCTTATTTCTAAAACGCAATGGCCAGAAAACACTTAAAATGTCTGTTTTCTAAAACGCAATGAACAGAAAACACATAAAAATGTGTTTTACCTAAAACGCAATGCACCAAAAACACAAAGAAATGTCTTATTTATAAAACGCAATGTTCAGAAAACACTTAAAAATGTCTCATTTCGAAAACGCAGTGACCTAAAAAAACAAAAGAAAGTGTTATCTCTAAAACGCAATAGACTGAAAACAGCCAAAAATGTGTTTTACTTAAAACACAATGACTAAAAACACTTCAAAAATGTGTTTTTCTAAAACGCAATGGCCAGAAAGTACTTCAAAAATGTGTTTTTCTAAAACACAATGGCCAAAAAACACATAAAAATGTCTTACTCTAAAACACAATGGCATAAAAACACCAAAGCAAGTGTTTTCTCTAAAACGCATTGAAGCAGGACAATAGTTGTCTGTGAATTGTCTGAACCAGGAATGCAGTTTTCCGGAGGCAAATTTACAGAAAATTAAATTTTCTCATGCATTTTTATTAAAGCTTGACCCCAGCCAGGGGCTCTGCCCCTTGGACCCCGCCAGGAGCTGCCGCCCCTTGGACCCTGCTACCAGGGGCGCTGCCCCCGGACCCCGCCAAGATTGTAAAACGCAATGACTAAATAAAAAACCCAGATCGTAAAAATGAAATTAAAGAATTTCTTACATGGATCGAAGCCGATTTTTTCAACGTTGACGAAATTTGAATGATAGAAACACTTATCAGTGATCGAATCGATCGGATCGAGTGATTATCTTCAAAATCTCGGGAAAACGAGATTTTGAATGAAATTAAACTAGGTTTTCTTAAAAAAACAAAGCTGAAGAACACGTTGATCGGGTGTTTGAATCATTGATTGATGACGTATGATGTAATGTTTATTCATATTGATTTCCAAGTTTTGGTGTTAATTATCTGTCAAATTTGAATTCGCTTTTTAAGTGAGGGTTCCGTATGATGTAATGTTTATTCATTCAGCTCGTCCCAAAAAATGTGTTTCACCATTTGTGCGTGAGTATTAGTCCCAAATACCCCATTTGAGATCATATGTATCTACAGTACTTTTAAGATTAAAATATGATAATTTAAATTTTTAGTCGGGGGCAGGGGCGGACCTAGAGTATAGCCAAGGGGGGCGGCTGCACCCCTTGAAAAAGAAAAAAATAGTGTTAAATACGCGTCAAAATTCCGATCGCACCCCATAAAATTTTGTAATCGCACCCCTTGACCTCATGATGAAGAAGATGTGAAGAAAAATAAGAAAAAAAGAGTTCACCGGAAAGAATATATTTGCAGGGACTGGATCGGAGTGCTTGTGAAGAAGATGATAGCTTTAAGTGTTTATTTTAATCTTGTATTTATTAAGGGTATTTAGGTAAATAATAGTTTTTGTAAAGTATATAATCTCTGAAAAAAGCAGAAAGCTGTAAAAGTATATCTCTACTTCTAGTACTAGAGGACAAACACTTTCTTTTGTTTACATTAATTAATAATTAAAAATCGAACTCATATTTCAATTTTAACCTTTTGATGATGCTCAGAGTGTGGTCATGATCCTCATGGTCTTCATGATCCTCCACATTAGCGCCATGTCACTTACTTTTAATTCATCATTCGAAACCACTACC
>JARYGA010033401.1:0-123983 GCA_030545235.1 Helianthus tuberosus | reverse complement strand
AAGATCGGTGGCTTGTTCGTTTCCGGTAATTGATCTCGTACTGCCGTGCCGATTTGGCACTGCCGTGCGACTCGGTATCGCAGTTCTGATTCAATGATCTGATGTTGGTTTCGGACCGGCACTGTCATGCCGTTTCAACTGCATGACCGTGCGACCGCTAAAATCATAAGAAAACAGCCTTATTCACTTATTTAAACTTTTATACTTCAAAATCTAACTAGTAATCAGTGAATGGATATCAGAACAATGATCAGAACGACCGATTTGCACCAAACACTCAAGAACAAGGGGTTATTTGACTTTGAGTTAAATGCCCGGATAGTCCATGTGGTTTGCCATTTTTTCACCTTTAGTCCCTAACTTTCTAAAATTACAGCTATAGTCCCCAACTTTTCAATTTTCGTTCCCGGACAGTCCCTGCGCCTAACATCAGTTATTTTTCTCAGTTAAGAGGGTGTGAATGACAAAAATACCCTTTCCTTAAAAAGGCCAAACCACAGGGACTATCCGGGCATCTTCTTCTTCAAACTAAATCATTACTTCACTTTTCGGCCACTCTGTTTTTCCGAATCTCCGACGTACTTCGGAATCGCTGCAGAGACCAACACAGACCATCTTCTTTATTAGACTAATTATGTAGCCTACCAACCCTCCTGCTAACGAAAATCTGATGGAGCTTCTAGTAATGATCGATGCGTGCCGGAGAGCATCAGCCAAAAACATCATAGTCATCATCCCTTACTTCGGTTACGCTAGAGCCGATAGAAAAGTGAACCCAATTTTCCTTTAATAGTATACAAAATTACAAATCCACGTATATATGTATTTATGTTTTGTTGACATGTTTTCGATTGATTCAGACACAAGGGTGTGAATCTATTGCCGCCAAACTAGTGGCAAACCTTATAACAGAAGCACGTGCAGATCGTGTTCTTGCTTGTGATCTTCATTACGGGCAATCAATGGGTTATTTCGATATTCCAGTGGACCATGATTGCAGCGATTCCGAAGTACGTCGGAGAGTCGGAAAAACAAAGTGGCCGGAAAGTGATGTAATGATTTAGTTTGATGAAGAAGATGCCCGGATAATCCCTGTGGTTTAGCCTTTTTAAGGAAAGGGTATTTTTGTCATTTCACACCCTCTTAACTGAGAAAAATAACTGATGTTAGGCGCAGGGACTATCCGGGAACAAAATTGAAAAGTTGCGGACTATAGCTGTAATTTTAGAAAGTTAGGGACTAAAGGTGAAAAAATGGCAAACCACAGGGACTATCCGGGCATTTAACTCTTTGACTTTTATGAAGAAAACCCCCAAATTTCTTGATTCAAACCTCAGATTTTCATCAGAAACTAAGTTAAATCTGCAAAATAAGTAGGAAACATACCTTGGAATATGATTGGAGTGAAATCTAAGCAAAAATTGGTTGATTTTTAGGTGTACGACCTGGAACTCCCGTGCGGCTGCTAGGATTTCGAAAAAGTGATAGGTTTTTACTGCAAATTCGTTTTTATACCCTGATTTTACTGTGCAGATTTTTACTCGCACGGTCGTGCGGCTGGCCGCACGGTCGTGCCATTCTGGATCGTACTTCCTGTTTGCCCGAATGTTCCGTGTTGCACGGTAGTGCGAGCCGATGATTGTCCGGTGCACGAGTTCTGATTTGGTCTGATTACGAAGTGCATGATTGTGTAGATTTGGCACTGCCACGCACCTGGGCCTTTTTGGGTCTTTTTTTTAACAGTAAGTCTTTAACTTCGTATTTTCACCAAATTTTCCCATTTTTGCAAAATTTTGTATATTTTATCAATAAATCAACTTCAAAATTCCAAAAGTTATGGATCAAGCTTGTATGTATCCACGTTTAAAACCGAAAAATTAACGAACTGGGAAATTAATACGACAACTAATATGTAGAAAATTACCCATAGCGTGTGAAAACACGCCCGCTAAATTTGTCAGCGAGTCGATAGCTAGACTCATTTCTCCCCACACTTGTTTTAAGCGTGGAGTTCGAGATTTTCCTCCACCGAGTCAACTAGTCCGTTGATGTAAATTTTTAAACGATGACCATTGACTTTGAAACTTGCCCCGTTTGGATCCTCGATAGTTACGGCCCCATACGGAAATATTTCTTTAACTGTGTACGGACCCATCCATCGGGATTTCAATTTCCAGGGGAATAAACGCAGTCTTGAGTTATATAACAAGACAAGAACTCCTATACGGAGATCCTTATGGTCTCTCAACCTCTTATCATGAAATTTCTTGACTCGCTCCTTGTACCTGCTAGAACTCTCGTAGGCATGACTCCTTAGCTCCTCGAGCTCGTGGATTTGCAGAAAACGGGCTTCACCTCCGCTTTTCAAATCCATATTTGCCGTTTTCAAGGCCCAAAATGCCTTGTGTTCTAGCTAGACAGGTAGATGACAGGCTTTTCCATAAACGAACCTAAAGGGAGTGGTCCCGATAGGTGTCTTGAATGCCGTTCTAAATGCCCACAGAGCGTCATCTAGCTTGTCTGACCAATCCTTGCGGTTGTTATTAATGGACCGCTCAAGGATTATTTTCAAACCCCGATTTGTGACCTCTACTTGCTCGCTTGTTTGAGGGTGATATGGCGTAGCTAATCTATGATGAACACCATAACGGGACAAGGCTCGTTCTAACTGCGCATTACAGAAATGCGTTCCTCGATCACTGATTAGTGCTTTTAGAGCACGAAATCGGGCAAATAAACTTTTTAAGAACCTCACAACCACCCTAGCATCGTTTGTTGCAAAAGCTTGAGCTTCGGCCCATTTTGAGACATAGTCTACAGCAACTAGGATGTATTTGTTACCTCGTGAGGTTGGAAATGGACCTATGAAGTCGATACCCCATATTTCAAAGACTTCACAGACTTGCATTGGATGTTGAGGCATTTCATTACATGCGGAGATATTTGTTGCCCTTTGGCAAGCATCACACGCTCTAACCCATTCATGCGCGTCACGAAAGATTGTGGGGCAGTAAAACCCAGAGTCTAACACTTTCTTTGCAGTGTAGTTTGCTCCATGATGACCTCCGGTTTGCCCTTCGTGACAGTGGCGCAGAATGCTAGCTGCCTCCTCTCTGAATACACATCTTCGGATCACTTGATCGGCTCCGACTCTAAACAAGTATGGTTCGTCCCAAATATAATATTTTAAATCAGCAAAGAACTTCCTCTTTTGCTGATATGATAACCCTTTGATAAGGATTCCACATGCGAGGTAGTTTGCGAAGTCGGTGAACCAAGGTGATTCGTCATTCATCTCGACACTTAAAAGGAATTCGTGGGGGAAATTGTCATTTATTGGTTCCTCCAGCGAATTTTCTGAATTACCATGCTTAAGTCTCGAGAGATGGTCGGCTACAACATTTAAAGCTCCCTTTTTAACTTGGATTTCAATGTCAAATTCTTGTAACAACAAGATCCACCTGATAAGACGTGGTTTTGCGTCCTGTTTGCTAAAAAGGTATTTGATTGTTGCATGATCCGTATACACAATTGTTTTGGACAACACAAGGTACGACCTGAATTTGTCGAAAGCATAAACTACTGCCAAAAGCTCTTTCTCTGTAGTCGTGTAATTTTCTTTAGCATCATATAGAGTTTTAATGGAATAGTAAATAGGATGAAAATGCTTCTCCCTTCGTTGTCCTAAGACTGCTCCTATTGCGAAATCACTGGCATCGCACATTATCTCAAATGGAAATGCCCAGTCTGGTGCAACTAAAATAGGGGCTTCAATAAGTCTTTGTTTCAGCTGATTGAACACTTTCATGCATTCGTCTGAAACCACAAATGGAGCATCTTTTTCTAACAAACGGGTCATAGGTCTTGCAATTTTTGAAAAGTCTTTTATGAATCGCCTATAGAACCCTGCATGACCCAGGAAACTTCTAATTGCTCTAACCGAGGTAGGGGAGGAAGTTTAGAAATGATATCCACTTTTGCTGGATCGACTTCCAACCCGGCTTCAGAGATTTTGTGCCCGAGAACTATCCCCTCTTTCACCATGAAGTGGCCAGTTAAGCACAAGATTAGTTTCCTCACATCTCGTTAACATTCTTTTCAGATTTCCAAGACACTGATTGAAAGAACTCCCAAAAACAGAGAAATCATCCATGAATACTTCCATGGAGTCTTCAATCATGTCATGGAAAATGGCCACCATGCAGCACTGAAATTTGGCTGGTGCATTACACAACCCAAAAGGCATACGCCGGTAGGCGAATGTACCGAAAGGAAATGTGAAAGTTGTCTTTTCCTGGTCCTCAGGAGCGATAGGAATTTGAAAATATCCAGAGAACCCATCTAGAAAACAGAAAAATGACCTCACCGACAGACGTTCCAACATCTGGTCGATGAATGGAAGCGGGAAGTGGTCCTTACGGGTGGCATCATTGAGTTTGCGGTAATCGATGCATACTCCCCATCCGGTGACGGTACGGGTAGGAATAAGTTCATTCCTATCGTTTGGAACTACAGTAATACCACCTTTCTTGGGTACTACTTGCACTGGACTTACCCAAACAGAATCAGATATAGGATAAATCATCCCTGCATCTAACAACTTGATTACTTCTTTCTTCACCATGTCTTGCATATTCTGATTCAAACGCCTTTGATGCTGTGCAATAGGCTTGTAATTGTCTTCCATTAGAATCTTATGAGTACAAAAAGATGGATTAATGCCTTTGATATCCATAATCTTCCACGCCATGGCTTTCTTATGAAGCTTTAGAACTTCGAGAAGTTGTCTCTTTTCCTCTTTTGCTAAGGATGCTGAAATGATAACTGGCAAGTGACACTCCTCGTCTAGAAATGCATACTCGAGATGCTGTGGGAGCTCTTTTAACCCCAAAGATGGTGGGTCTTCAACCGATGGTTTTGACTTTTCTTCAGCTTCACGGCCAATCTCCACAAATTGATCTGGACTTTGGGAACCATCATCACCGATTTGGAAAACCGGCTGCTCAACTTCGTGGCCCTCCTGCGAAATGCCATCTAGGTTCTCACATAAAAGATGTGTGTCCGTGTCAATTTCTTCAATCGTGCCTTGGAAATGAGAGCTTACACATGTGTCGACAATGTCGACATAGTAAAGCATGTCATCATGACTTTGCGGATGTTGCATTGATCTTTTAATATCAAAAGTCATGTGCTCGTCATTTACTCGGAGTGTGATTTGGCCAGCTGCCACATCAACGATTGTCCTCGCAGTGTTGAGGAACGAGCGTCCAAGTATTAATGTCACTTTTGAGTCTTCCTCAATGTCTAAAATAACAAAATCCACGGGAAAAACAAATTTATCGATTTTAACAAGCATGTTTTCAACAACTCCACGCGGATACTTGATTGAACGATCTGCAAGTCGAATGCTCATTCTAGTGGGTGAAGGTTCACCTAGATCTAACTTAGCAAAAACCTTATAAGGCATTAGATTTATGCTAGCTCCTAAATCAGCCAATGCGTGACTGACAGACATGCTGCCAATGAGAAAGGGAAGAGTAAAACCGCCTGGATCTCCCATCTTTTCAGGTAGACGGTTTTGGAGAAGGGCTGAACAGTTTTCATTCATCAACACACAAGACAAGCTTTTAAGTTTCTGCTTGTTTATGAGGATGTCTTTTGAGAACCTTGCGTATTTAGGCATTTGAGCCAACGCCTTAACAAATGGTATGTTTATGTGTAATTGTTTAAACATCTCTAAAAACTTACCATGTTATTCATCGTTCTTCTGCTTCTTCAGTCTGCTCGGATATGGAACTGGAGGAATGTAATCTGCAACTGGCTCCTGGGGCTGTGCTGTACTTGCTGGGACTCGCCTAGCGTGTACCTCGTCCGAAGCGTCAGTTTGGACCTTGTTAGTGATCGGTGGTTAGTCTGATTTGTCAGGTCTCGTGGTTTTACCACTCCTCATCATTACTGCATTAACGTGCCCACTTGGGTTTGGTTCTGTGTTACCTGGAAGACTACTTTGGGGTCTTTCAGACAGCATCTTGGCAAATTGGCCGACTTGATTCTCAATGGTTTGTATTGAAGCCTTCTGGCTCCGCATTTCCCCTTCTTGCGCCATGAAACGCTCCTCATGCTGTTGGTATCTCTTCTCAGATATTTAATTGGCATTGTTGGAGTTGTTTAACAGTTGCGCCATCATATCCTCTAGTTTTGAGAGGCTTGTGGCTGGGACGTGCTTCCTGAACCTAAATTATTGTAACGTGGTTGAAAGGTTTTGCCCTGATGGCTGAAAAGATTGTCCCTGGGGCTGAAAGGATTGCCCCTGAGGCTGTTGTGGTGCGGGAGTGCGTTGAGCATATCCGAGTGGGTTTTGGTTATTGGAATTAGATTTCCACACAAAGTTTGGGTGATTTCTCCAGCCCGGATTGTACGTGTTGCCATAGGGGTTATTCTAGGGCCTAATTTGATTGCCCAAATAGTCCACCTCCTCGTGGCCTGTAAACATAACACCCTGCTCACAAGTACCTGGCTCGTGTGACACTCCACACAGCTCACATGATGATTGTACCTGCGAAACGTTCTGAGCTTGATCAAACCTTGCTGCCAAAGCTCCAATCTGTGCTGCAAGAGCTATATACGTATCCACTTGATGAACTCCAGGAATAGATGATGCTTTACTTCGCACTCCACCGTGACGAGAACTCGACTTCAAGGTAGCTTTTTCTATAATTGCGTAGGCTTCATTGGGTGTTTTTGTTCTAAGATCGCCTCCTGCATATAAATCTAAAAGTTCTTGTGAGTTGTAGTTGAGTCCTTGGTAGAAGTTCAACACAAGTTGCCTTTTGGACAACCCATGGTGTGGAACATCGATCAGAAGATCTTTGAACCTCTCCCAAGCTGCGTGTAGAGATTCTCTTTCGTCCTGTTTGAATGTCATAAAACGATTCTTAAGCTTAGCTGTCTTTTCCGGTGGAAAATATTTTTGCATAAAAAGATCTGCCATCTCGTTCCAAGTCGTGATGGACCCTGCTGGAAGTGACAAAAGTCAAGATTGGTCTTTGTCTCGCAAAGAAAATGGAAAGAGCCGCAAACGAATTGCATCTTCAAAAACATCTCTAATTTTGAAAGTCGAGCACACTTCGAGAAATGATGCGATGTGCCGACCTGGATCTTCATGATCCTTCCCATCAAACTGCAACTAATTTTGCAACATGTTAATTATACTGGATTTAATTTCAAAACTCGGTGCTGCTATCGTAGGTCCGGGGATGCTCGGTAGCAAGCCCTCTCCTCCTGGACGGCCGGTCTCATTCAAAGGCTGGTCGTCCTCTGCCATAGTGCTTCCTCTGTCGTCCTCTGAACCTTCGCTGTCAGAAAGTACCACTGGTTCGTTGATTGCGGCTGCAATCCTGTGTGCAACAACAAGTGATCTTTAGCGAAGCCGCCTACTTCTTCTTAAGTTATTTTCAGGTTCGTTGGCTAGCTCAGCATTAGCAGGTACAGGGGTCGTGGACATTAGCCTGCAAGTAAAAAGGAAGGCATTATACATATAAAAGAACATAATAATAATAAAAGCAATAAGTATAAATAATAATACTATTATAATATACAAAAATATATACATATCTATTTAACTATTTACTTGTTTATTTACTTATTTACACCCGAATACTGTTTTTTATATATACATATAAGAAAATCTGATAAGACCTGATAAAAATCTGATGAAAATTTTCTTTTTATCAGAATTTCCGATAAATCCATCAGAATTTACCAGAAAATCTGGTAAATTCATCAGAAATGTAAATTATGTTTTAGAAAATATAATGGTTTTATCCGAAAGGTTTGTTTTATTCTTGGTGTAATAAATAAGTAAATGAGTACAATAATTGAATGAATAAGCGGTTAATTAAAATAAATAAATGGACAGAAATGAATAACTGAACAAAAATAAATAAATGTAAATAAATACAGAAACGAAATAAATATAAATAAGCGGTTCGACGTACGAACACGGACATAAATATAAAAATAAACAGCAATGAAATAACTGAATTGAAATAAATGAAATGACTGAATTAAAATAACTGAAATGAAAGAATAAAAGAAAATGGTTCGATCCCGAACACATTAACTGAATTAAATAAAATAAATGAAATAAAGTAAATGTTATTTGATCAATAAATAAAGAGTTAGTATGTTAGTGAGTTAGTAAAGTTAGTCAGTTAGTTGGTTAGTAAAGTTAGTCGGTTAGTTGGTTACTAAAACATAAAAAGAAAAGTTAGCCAATCAGTTACATATTAACAAGTTAGTAAAAGAAAACAAATAAATAAAAAAATGTACAAGTATTCACAGTTTGTACACCGGTAAAATAATGACTCGGATTTTTCCATAAATTTCGCCGCGTCCCCGACAACGGCGCCAAAAACTTGGTCTTTTACAGGTTTTACAATTGCATTTATTTACAGCTTTTACAATCGCACCCGGCATAACTTGGTGTTTTATATTTATAAAAATGGTTTATACCTTAACATTAAAACACACATAACAAAGGACAAGTGTATCCCGTCATATATGCATTAAAGTATTGGTAAGAGCCAGATATCGATCCATGGAACACGAGAGTTATTAGGTACTAAATCTTTGTCATTAGATTACCAGATAAAAGGAAAGGTGAATGGTTGTTTAACTAAGTTATCTAAATTATAAATAAAACATAAATATATTATTATCTTATTTCACAAACAACCTAAACATGTTATCTAGATATGTCACAATAACACTTGATCAATTTTCCAATTTCAAGACAGCTAGTTACCGGGTCTGGATTTCTAGCATTATGATTCTTCGGAAAGTTAACGCGATGGTAACACGTTAACCACCTAAAATAATTCATTAGCGAGCTATTGATATTTATTCATGCGAACCTTTAAAGATAGGTTATTTACCGGGTCTGGATTCCTAACCTCACTTATCAAAGAAAGCAATACCGCTGGTCACAATACAACTACGAGGATAAGCAATTAAGTAGATCATATAACAAGCTATTTCACCTTTACAAGTCTTAAACACAAATCTACCATGTCAGCAATTTCAGACCAAAACTACTAAACAAGGATCATAAACCGCCTTTAAGAACATGTAATCAACACCATATAATTCATTAGAACCCTTACGTGCAAGAAAGCATTCCTAATGAAAATAAGATATATCTTGTATAAAACCAATAGCCTGGTCCGGTTTCATGGTGTAAACAAAGTCTACAAACAAGTGATTAATCAAGAAATAGTTACCATCCCACTAACCACAGGTTCATTATCCAAGATAATCAAACATAATCAAGAACTCAACATCAATGAAACATTCATTATATAATCATGAAGATTCAACATGAAAAAGTACTAAAGATTCATAAAAACAAGATTACAACATAAAGATTATTCAAGAAACAAGTTCATTACTACTATTACATAATACTACATTAAACATAAACTAACATCAGCTTATAACTTGCAAAATGATCAGAATACATGTTCAAGAACAAGGAACCGAACCATAAACAAGCAAGGAATTGATGGGTTGGATCGGTCATGCTTCCATTCGATCTTTAAGCTTTAAAGTGATCTGATCAGGACTGCTTCGGAACGCAGAAATTGCCCAGAAACATGGAGAAAATCCCAACATTTGAACCAGTAGCGAATGGCTCTATTTATAGGTGATTTTGTGATCGGCACGGCCGTGCCGATGGTCGCACGGTCGTGCGGCAGGTGTTGTCGGGTGACGTCATTTTGCCCGATTCTATGTCAGCCAAGTGGACTAGTGGACAAGTTGCCTGGGTCGTCAGATTGGCACGGTCATGCCGTTGGTGGCACAGTAGTGTGATGTCATCAGAATGTTGATCAGAAAACTTGGTCAAGCCGTGCGGCCCGAGAAAAGGTTGGCACTGGCAATCGCACTGGTAGTGCTTCCGAGATCGCTTGACTCGCACGGTAGTGCCATCAGATGGCACGGTCGTGCCACACCTGGCAGTCATCAGAATTTTGTCCTTTTTATCAGAAATGCATCAGAATTTGTCCGTTTTCATCAGATTTTTCTTTTGTACTCTGTTTAAGCCCTGAAAATATAAAAGTACCGAATTTGGTACCTAATCGTCGCGGTTTCGGTCAAAAAAAAAAGCTTAAAACGGAAGTGTTTTGGGATATAAAAACATGTATAATTTAACGTATATCAAACATCCCCACATTTGAACTTTGCTTGTCCTCAAGCAAACTTAAAATAAAACAAGGAATCAAATCTAAATATTTACAAAGTTACTTATTTGTTTGGTGGTCAAATTGGTTTTCAAAAAGTCATCATCAAAGATTTAAAGCAAACAAGCTTTGTTGGATGTATGAAAGGATAATTAAAAGCAATGATTCTACGTTCGATTAACTTAGCATGTAAATCTTTATATTTCTCACAATGTTCACACACACTCAGTTAAATTTCTGAATCATACATATAATGTGTATGTAAAACACTCGATGCCTAAGTCAATGAATCATGCAATATTATAAGCTTGTCAAAAGATCTAATCTCCACCAATTAATATGTGAAAAACTAATATATATATATATATATATATATATATATATTAGTGTACATTTAGGAACTTAAAAATACAATAGATACTCCTAAGGAGTATAAACACCAAATACACATAAAAATACAAAAGGAAATAATTATAAATAATATACACAAAATCACCAATAAATGGGTGTATGGAAAAAAAATATACCAAAATATATATTTATATATATATATTCCTTATCAAAATCTATGGACTTTGGACACTTGGACAATATTTAGATATATATATATATATATATATATATATATATATATATCAAACAAGCCTTAAAAATATATTAATTTTAAGAAATATAATTTCGGAAAGTATTAAAAATCATAAGAAGTGATTTTTGGCAATTAATACAAAATACATGAGTATTTATACTTAAATACATGTATACTTACCTAAGTATACTTATACTAAAAATAATATTGGAAATATTATTTAACAATTTACTTATATTTATTTTGGAAAATAATATAAGTATTCATATATAAAGACAAGTTGAAAATAAATTATTTTTAACACTTATCGTTTAAATTCTACATATGTATATACATTTGGAGGATATATATATATATATATATGTATATATATATATATAATTACAAATAGAAAATACAATTTAGATTAACGATAACGCGACGAACGGGTAAAACCCGTCTATCATGGATACGACTCACAAGAATACAAAACTAAATTATATTTGTAAGATATACACATTAACAATTTACAAACATATACATTTAAAACAAAACAACTACATAAGACAAGATGGTAACTTGTACGTAGTGAATTACAAGTTTAGGTGATTAACATACGTAGAATATTTATAGGTTACGCCGCGAACCCAGAAGATACCGGTGAAGTTTAAGACTCTTGAAGACGCAAAACTGTGAGTTCATGTCCCCACTTTTAAACATTTTCTTGTTTTCTAAACTTTGGGGAAAATACATGTACAATGGTATGTTAAAAACTAAGGAATGATACATTAGATCATGTCACGAATTTGGTATACTTAAGCACCATTAATCTAAGTTAAGAACGAAGATCAAAGGTTAGATCTAGCGGGTATTGGCAGCCTCACTATTGGTCCACGTACCCATGCAGAAGAGTGCTTTTGGGTCACACTCGAAGGTTAATTGATGTAAAATCGCCTAGGTTTGGATGCTTCCTATGTCGTCACACATGTTAATGTCCTAGCTAGACATTAGCGATCTCGATTTCCTTATAATTGCAACTCACAACTTACATTTTTCAACTTACAATTTTCAATTACATACCATGTTTTATACAAATACAACTTTTACATTTTATACAAACTGCATGAATTCACACCAACTTTGTTGACGATTTTTCAAACTTACTTGTATTTCAGGAAATTAGTGGAAGCTTTGTGGGTTTACGTTTCAAGAAGTCATGTGTTGCACTCCATTGTCACTTTTGTAGGATTTATTATCATATCCCGCCTCTTGCGGTGACATGTGGAATAAATCCTTGAACATTTAGTATTTGAAATGTGATGTAAACTTTTAAACTTATTATCTTTTGGAAGTGATGTAAACACTATATCTAACTTATGTTTGAAACTTGATACAATGAATGGCACTTGGAGTTTGTTTTATTCATGCAGTATGTTTACTTATTCGTATGCAATGAGATTCAATCACGATCACACCTCGCACTTCCGTCTCTGAGCGGGTGTGACAGCGGTGGCAAGTAGAAGGTAGGATGAGGAATTTCAGTTTGAATCAAATCCAGATTTGGTTTTTGTTGTGAAGAAGAGAGAGACTGATATGATTATTGTTATGGAGGAAAGAGACTGATATGGTTTAAAGAGAAAAAGAAGTCAGTGGTCAGACAAAAAAAGGGAAGGGTGAAAGGTTGAAATTACCCTTCAAATATGTCAATTCCTTTTGTGACGTGGCACGTTTTAATAGGTTGAAATGGGTTCTTATGGTTCTCACAGGTGGGCTTGGTTCTCCCTAGAACCAAAGATAACAGTAAAGGAACATAATTCAGGGTTAGGATAAAATGAGGACCACCTTGAGTTGTGAGAACCATGAAAACTGAGCCTTCCAAAAGGTTTTTTCCAAAAAAAATGTTTTTCTCAAAAATCCTAAAAAAAATCACTTGTTTTAGCAAAAAAAAAATGTTGCATGCACAAATTTACATGAGATGTAAAAAGAAATTCATCGTCGTAACAATATTCACATCAACACGTAAACAAAACTTACATCAGGCAAAACTACCGACTCGACAATTTTTTTTCTTTACAGATGTGTTTATAATATTTTCATCTACGTTTATGCAAAAAAAAAATTGTGGCCCAACTCGCGTGGGAAGTAAGAGTTCTCATGGTTCTCACAACTCGTTGTGGTTCTTAATTGAACCGAAGCATATATATAGGGAAATGTTCAAATGAAAACCATTAGTTATTGTGAAAATTCGAAAACTAATTAAAAATGCCAAAAAAACATACCAAATTTTTTTTTTTGCATAATAATTTTCGCTACTTTTAGTATATAAAAAAAATCTTTTTTGTAGTGCACATGTGTAATACTACACATGTGTAATACAAAAAAAATATTTTTATATACAAAAACCTGTGATTTGTTATAAAAAATTGAAAAAAAAAATTGGTGTGTTTTTTAGGCTTTTTTTAGTTAGTTTTCGAGTTTTCACAATAAAAGTAGTTTTCATTTGAACCATCCCCTATATATATATATATATATATATATAGGGGAATGTTCATTTGAGAAGAATATTCTTGCAAGAAGAAAACTAAATTAATCTAGGCCATATATTTTTTTATCAATGGTTGTGAATCAAGACATTATTGTTGTCCACTTTCAATTAATGTTTTAATTAATAAGGGTAGAATAGACAATTTGATGTATAACACTATTAAATATTATAAAAAGTTACTCCAATCTCATTAATGCCACCATAATTTTCTCCTTCACCATTATTAATGTTTTGGGTCCTACACCAATTTTATAAGGAGTGACTAAATTATTTAAAGTGTTGTGTCCTACACATATAATATTATATGTCGTAAAATTATTTAAAAGTGTTGGGAACCTACACCAAAACATGGTTTTCTTGGTGTAGGAAACGTTGTTAGTATGGTGTAGAAAACGTTGAATATGTAGGATCATGTGCATGAATGTTTTTATTATGTAAGGTGCACAACTATTTTATAGGATAGACTCATTAAATGATTAGGGTTTATTAGTTTAAATAGCAAAAATAAAGGGTAGACTAATTAAATGATTGGTTTAAATTACCTTTGTACCCTTTTATTCTTTTTATTCTTAATTTGTGATTTTTCTCATTTGAACTCTCCACTATATATATATATATATAGGGAGGAGTTCATGCGAGAACCACCCTTATTGCGAGAACCGCGAGAACCAATGTGAACACAACCTAAAATAACTAAAAAAATCTAACCCCCACCCCCCCCCCCCAAAAAAAAAAAACCTAAACCCCCCCACCCCCAAGCTAAAATGCTAAAAACCAAACCCCCAAAAAACCTAAAAAAAAATCTTAAAAAAATCTATTTTTTTTAATATTTTTTTATGCTCAAATCGCTACTTTTAGTTGCCAAAAAAAAATTTTAAATTTTTTTTCTTCGAAAAGTAGCGATTTTTATATAAAAAATATTAAAAAAAAAAATTTGTGTGATTTTTAGCTATTTTTAGGCATTTTTGGTTGTGTTCACATTGGTTCTCGCGGTTCTCGCAATAAGAGGTGGTTCTCGCATGATCTTCTCCCTATGTATATATATATAGGGTCAGGATTTAGAGAAAACTGGGGAAAGTGTGAGAACGGTTAAGGATCTTCTGATCAAAACATTCTATGGACTAGATTGGCGCGGTGGCGTAAATAACTTAAATTTTATTACGTGGACGTGCTTCATTAAGGGAAAAAAAGGTAAAACATCCTTTCTCACATAAAACGCCAAGTAAATACAAAACGCCAATTTTATCACTCGTAGTTTTTTCTGTGTTTTTATTTAAGCTCTCAGGCTACAAAAACGCCATAAAATGTAAAACGTCATAATATATAAACGCCAAGCCTTACATCCGAATAAATGTTAATTGCATTTATTGTTATAAAATAATATCCCGCCTAAACTACGTGCAAAAAAAAATCCTATAAATAGAAACGTCTCACCACCTTCCGTTTATCACAAAAAAAAAACACACACACACAAAAAACACAATGGTTCCTAAAAAAATACAACTCAATGTAAAACGCTAAAAAGTTGAGAGAAATAAACAATGGCAAACATCTTTTCTTTGATACTTAGTAATGTTCTGCATGAAGATTCGCTGAATGATTTGTTAGGTGAGGGGAGTAAGATTTTACTGCATGAGATGGACAAAATTCAAAAAAGATGGATTGATGACACCCATATGTCATTTTGTCTTCTTTGTTGTGACACCCCAGGAAAACCAGGAAACCAACGCAACTCAACTAGCTTCCTCAGTAACCACACGCTAAATTTCGGGACGAAATTCTCTTAACAGGGGGAGAATGTGACAACCCTCAAATTTACATGTAACAGTACAATATATTATTGCTAATTAAAGTACTTGATGACTGTGCTGGATCATTTAACTGCTCTCTGATTTCTGTATTATGCTTACATGTATTTGTTAACATACTAGTAGTGTACAGAAAAGTCATTAAATAGTCTGTTATGCTTTCCTGTGTGTTGAAAATTAAAAACATTACACAAATATATATATATATAGGACGCTTTACGGATTAATTAAGCACTTTAACGGAACAGTGTCAAACCGAACAACCGGACTTTACCCGGAACACCAAAATCATGCTAGAAGCATTGTTTTATTTTTTCTGAGCGAGTTATGGTTCCTGAACATCATAACACACCTTAAAAATATCTAGTAACTAAACATCCTAACTAAACACTTGGATTTGAACTAGGATGGAACTAACTAGTTAGCACTCTAGCCTAAGACCCCCCCCCCCCCACCTATGGCTCCAACATGGTGGCCCCACATGTGATTTGTTTGGATATTTTATTAAATCATGTTGGTTAGTAAGGAGCATGTTATACAATGGACAAATACTTAAATTGGTTATAAGTATAACCTAGGATGTCATAAGCCTCACTCCTCATTCACCATCAACATTCCACCATCATTCTCTCCTTCTTCCTTCCTTGTTTCGGCTGAACTCAAGAGCCACCATCACCTTCATCATTTGTTCATTCTCATCCAATCTACAAGTATACAAAGGTGCTACGGGTCATACAACGAAGCTTGGTGTGTTCGGAAGTTGAAGGACCACTCTAGTTTTCTTTTATCCACCACTTTTCTACACTCAAACTCCCCTAGCCTTGAGCTAGTGGTAAGAACTTAGATCCGTTCATTCTTTATGTTATTTAAGTGGTTAATTGATGTTTGATGATGAAAATCCATGAACACTAAAGAACCATGAGCAAAGTCTTGCATATAAACTAGCTTGTAATGAAACATTGATAAAACATGATGAAGTGATGATAAACTGAAGTTGTCTTGATTATGTTACTGATTTACTTGCTGATCTACTTGTAATATTGATGTTTGATGTTGTTGTGGTCACTAAACAATGTTAACGGAATCAATCGAACACAAGTTAGAAAGTTAAAGAATGAAAACAGAACCTGTCCAAGGTTTACAGCCAACTTCAGTTGGCTGTAAACATGTCATAAACTCAACGAAAAACTGATATTTGAGTCTAAAACGTGTTATTATGAAATACGGTTCTAATGGCACTGGAATCATAATTTTTGGACGTCGTTTACTATTTTTAAAGCGTCATTTTGTAAATGCAGCTAGAGCTGCATTTTTCTGCTGAAAATATGCGTTTTGTTTTCTGTCATAACTTGATTTCTGTGTAGAGTTAGATCATGAAACTTGTACTGTAGATGACCACCGATGCATTTGTAATTCTCTCACTGGAATTTCGTAAATCGGACTCTCGATGAATTTTAAATAAATTATTCTGTGGACTATGGTCAGAAAAATATAAATCTGAGTTCAGTCCGGAAAATGAATTTTTATAAAATATTAGTAATGAACTGGACCCCGACATTTTTACACAATAAAATTTGGAACGTTTAAGACATTTTGTAAAAATTTGGGAATTTTTGGACTAAGTTAACTATTTTATTAAAATGTCCGAAAACAGCCCGGTTTTGAATATTAATGCTGAAATGACATAAGTTGTAATTTGCGTGTCTAAATGCTGAGTATGCTATCTGTGAATGATCTAACATGTTATATGTGTTATGTGCAATATCGTATGTTTGTTTATGAGTGGGGAGTGGATGGGAAACTTATATGGGCATAAACCGTTAAAGTGATGCATGTTATGTGATAGATGCGTGTAGGAACTTTGTGCTCTATTTGAAAACCACTAAATGACTAACTGGTAAATCATACTAGGACGTGATTGACCGACCTTGACTGTTAGCTATTTTTGAGAGCCAAACCGAGCAACCGAGGTGAGTTCACACTCCTAAGGCATGGGATTCCCGGTGGGTTGGGAATGAGATTGAATAACTACTCGTACTGTCATTACTATTAACTACTTTTCACTGTCCTCGGATTGAAGGGCACGTACGTAAAACCTATGTACACTCATACTTACTACGGTCCTTGGATCAAGAAGGGCACGTACACACACGACTAGTCTACAACATGGGAAGCCCCCACTAATCGTCGCAAACATATTTGGGAAATCGCGATACGGATTAATACTATCCACATGGGAAGCCCCCACTAATCTTCGCAAACATGTCTGGGAGACCGCGATACGAATTAACACAATACATGGTTTACAAAACGAACATATGATTTACGAAACGAATGCTATAACTAAATAACCAACTGTGAACTCACTCAACTTTGTTGTTGACTCGTTGTTACATGCCTTACAGGTCGCTAAACGCTTGGAGCTTGCACGAGGAAGGATTCGTTGTGGTGTACGGACTGTTATGTTCCGTGCTTATTATTTAAATCCTTATGAACTTATTAAACTTTCGTTTTGAACTTTAACTTATAAACTATGGACTAATGCTTTTGAATTTACTTTTATGCTTCCGCTGTTTAAACTAAACATGGTTAACTAGCTTTGGTCACCAATCGTATTGTGGTTGGTCTTATTTACTTAATTACGATGTTCAATATGATTGGTGGCTCGATCCTGGTCATGTCACGCCTCCAAGCGGTGACGCTCCGCATGGTGGAATTTGGGGGTGTGACATTTGTTCTTGAAGAAGGTTTGGATGAGTAGAAGAGACCTATCCCAGTGTAAATGCTACTTTGGCCTCGATGATTATAATGAAGATAACGGGCAGATAGCATCCACCCACACGGAGTCGATCTATGTCTCCAACATCCACAAAGACACTTCAACACACGAACAAAGAAAATAAACCACGCCAAACCCAAAATGCCATTTATTTGTGACAGTTCTTGTAGTTTCAAAAGAAGAAAGAGACTGATGACACTGAAGATTTAGATCATAAATTGCTTCTATTTGTTTTTTTAATTTTCTTTTTCTGTTGTTTGTTATGTAATGTTCAGCTAAGAACAACAAATACATTAATCCTACAATGAAAAATATAATAAAACACCAAACGAGCAAATGCTTGTGAAAAGCCTTCATGCCATAAAACGCCCCAAAAACTACCAAACTATAATAAAATTACTTTGAACAAGTACTATTATAATAAATCTAAAAAAAGGTTAAAACAATGTGCAAAGAGAATAAAACAAAAGGTGCTATCTTTATCTAAACGCCATTGGAAAACAAAAAACCATAATTACGGCTGTCAAGATGGGACGTGTTACACCATAAAAACAGATGAATCTGAAAACAAAACACGGTAACTTCAAACACTAAAATGAAACGACAGAAACATAATTACTAACATTTATTATATTGAAAGCCAAATACTTGGGGAATTGAATTTATTTATCTTTTTCAAAAAGCCATAATTACCTGTCATGCGCGGGAAAAAAAAGTCATTATAAAAGTAGACCATGAGAACACAAACTCAAACACGCCAAAACATTGCCTAAAACACCACATATTGCCCAAAATGCCAAAAACTTAAAAAAATGGCTAAGGTTATTGCATGGAGGTTTGAAGGGTCGAAGAGACGATTCATCATAAAGTTCTCTGATAGGAGAAGGGTGAAGGTAAGGACAATCAAAGCCATACTTGGTATGGATGAAGGGGTTCAGAGGGATATTCTGGCACTTGGGGTTCCAATGGCCAACGATTGTGAAAGAACTCGAACTGTAATAAGAAGATTGAAGAGAAAATTTCCGGCAGAATATGATGATGATATTGACGATACTCATCTACCAACACTTAGCAGTTGGGTGATGCATGAAGAAGCAGGAACGGTTGAAGTGACTTATCAACACGGGGTGCAATATTCATTGCCAATGGAGGAAATGTTGAAGACAGGGAGGCTATTTCTCATTGAACAACTCTATGATTTATCACATTCGAACGATGTAAAATCCAGGGTTGTAATGATATTCAAGAATAGGCTGCAGCAAAGAAGAGACGAGCTAATGGCGTTATATGCCAATCTAAAATTTGATGATGATAAATCTGAAGAAAGTGATGAACAAAGCGATGGGTACATCTCTGATGTAATCCCATCCACAGAAGACTATTAGTTTATTTTGATTTCGTATTATTGTAATCTTATAAAATATTAATCTATGGTAATCAATTATTAACAAAGACCTCGAACGCCAAAAAAATGACCTGGAAAATGCCATAACGCCAAAAAAATTAACTATGTGACACAAAAAGAATTAATTCAACGAGACGAGATCGGGGAAAAACAGTAAAACGCCAAGTAATTAATGATTCTAGTTAACGCCAAAATTATCTTGCACGCCAAAAATGAAGCAGCATGTCACACACGAAAATCGGGAAAAAAGAAGAATATTGAAAAGTCAAAAAAGAAAACCCTCAGACCCTGATCATGTCCCGCGCCACGTGTTGGTCTAGGATGCGTTCTCACACTTTGGGGCGTTTTGTCCTGATCCCGTACCTATATATATATATGATAGGGTTCATGCGAGAACCACCTTTATTGCGAGAACCGCAAGAAACAATGTGAACACAAAAAAAAAAGACCTAAAAAAATCCAATAAACACACAATTTTATTAATATTTTTCTAAAAAAAATCGTTATATTTCGTTACAAAAAAAAATCTTTTTTTTTTCGAGTAACAGTTACTGATGCGCATGTGCATATGTATCATTTCTTAGACAAATTCCGTAATATATTACCAGTAGTAGAAAAATGCACTTTCATTTACATTACCATCCACAATACACAACTTTTTTGCATTACCAATATTAAGAATGCACATGTGCATCATTATGTATAACCATATACATGTGTTTTGGTTAGTTATATCTAGTGGTTGAAGGTTTGATTATATATTATCACTTTATGATGTAATATGTTGTTTAGATGATATAAAGGGTGTTGATGTACATGTAATAAAGCGAAATATTGGTAATGGTATTGTATTATGATGGTAGGAGGCAATGGTATTGTATTACGGATGGTAGGAGGTAATGATAGTGTATTATGGATGGTATGATAGATGAAAGGGAAAATATATTCAAAGTGGTGTACCAAAACACGTTATAAGATGTTTATACATATAGATGCACATGTGCATTTGTAGTGTTGTTAATGTTATAACAAGTTCATACATATAGATGCACATGTGCATTTCTAATATTGTTAATGTAAAAAGTAGTGTACTATGAATGGTAGTGTAAATGAAACTGCAATTGTTTGGTATTAGTAATGTATTACGGAATTTGTCAAAGAAATGATACATATGCACATGTGCATGGATAATTGTTACTCGATTTTTTTTGGTTACGAAATATAGCGATTTAAAAAAATATTAAAATTTTTTTTTGAGTGTTTTTATTTTTTTATTTTTTAGGCATTTTTGGTTGTGTTCACAGTGGTTCTCACGGTTCTCCCAATAAAGGGTGGTTCCTAATGGATCCTTCTCATATATATATATATATATATATATATATGTTTACTAAAATAAATAAATAGCAATTATTTTACTAACTTAAAGGGTGGGGGTTGGGGTCAATTGACGAAGCCATTAAAGTTAGTGTTCTCCCCTTGAGATCAAGGGTTTGAGTCTCGTGAAAGACATATTTAGTGTAATTTTAGCCGTTCAAATTTTCTTTTACAAACTTAAACATAGTTTAGAATCAGGAGTAGTCAATCAAATGAAAATGGAAGAATAGAAACTTAGAATCTTATAAATAATTATGTTACATAGACCTTTTTAACTTTTGGAATCAAATGAAACTAGTACTTAGAGCCGCACGCGTTGTGGCGCGGACACATCGCAAACATCAAACAGATAACCTGACGTATTAGTAGTCTTTGTTATGTTATATATTTTGTACAAAGTTATTGCCTTTGTCAACTTCCTTTGTAGATGGTCCCAATTTTGTTGTTGATGCTAAATATGGTACGTTGCTAACGCTTCCTTTCAAAGCCAAACATGTCATATTGTTGTTGTAGGCCGAAATTTATCACTGCGTATATAGTTTAAAGAAATTGGCCAATATGTTACATAAAAACTACTTGTAAACTGGCAAAGTATTTTGTGCTTCAGGAAGTTCGATGCATATTGAATTGTTTTGGCTTGCAATAAAGCTCCCTTGTCCACCATTCTTTTATTGTTTTGCTTGATTTCCGGATGCCTCATTCTCCATGAAACAAGTCACTTCCACCAAACACCAAGTCAAACTATTATATATATATATATATATATATATATTAATACAAACCTCCCATGAATAGTGTTTAGAATTTTTTTTTATATTTATATTTAGTGATAAACATTTGATATATAATATTCTTAATCATAAGTGATGAACATTTAGTATTTTATATTAACTTAATTATTGATATTAGTTTATTAATACTAATAAACAAATGTATCTTCTTTAATAATTTTTATTCTTTAAGCTTTTTAGGAAAGAAATACACAATTGTATTTATTTTAATTTTTTAATATTCTGGTATAAGTTTTTTTTAAACGGTGTTGTATTCAAATAGAATATTTCGTTGGTATAGGTATTGTGATGGAGTGAACCGATTCTCACCCAACAACATCGATACATGTACATGTATTATCGGAGCCGATACGTGTTCGATTTTATGGTTTTCGAATGATAAAAAACATGGGATGATATCTTTATTTTTTTTGTTTCTTATTTGTTTGGTATAATGAGTGACAATACCGTACCAAATCAAGCCCGTACCGATTGAATTCTTGCCGTGTAATGCGGGGGAATCCCACTATATATATATATATTATAACTTTTATTCTTTAAGCTTTTTAGAAAAGATAAATACGCAATCGTATTTATTTTGTTTTTTGTTTTAATTTTCTGGTATAAGTTTTTTTAAACGGTGTTGTATTCAAATAAAATATTCCGTTGGTATAGGTATTGTGATAGAGTGAACCGATTCTGACCCAACAACATCGATACATGTGTAAGTATTATCGGAGTCGGTACCAAGGTTCGATTTTATGATTTTCGAATGATGTAAAACATGGGACGATATCAATGTTATTTTTTGGTTTTTCTTTTGTTTAGTATAATAAGTGAAAGTACCGTACCAAATCGAGCCCATACCGATTGAATTCCTGTCGTGTAATGCGGAGGAATCCACTATATACATATACATATTATATTGTAGATACATATATATATATATATATACATATATATATGTATATATATATACATATACTATTATATACATATAGTTAGTGAGCGATCATGAATAGTGTTAGCAGTAAAATAGTAAAAGTACATTATAGCAAAGTTTTGCTTAGGTTAAAAGAGAAGTAACATCATCTCTTGCTTGGCCACGCTTCATCATAGATCCCACGTGCTCTTCTTCCCCTTTTGACACCACCTCCACAAGTTGCTAGGTGCCTAATGAAGAGAGAAGGTAGTGTCATGAACATCAGAGTATTTTAGATTTGAATTTCATAATTGTTATGCAAGTAAAAAAAATCCTTTGTTCGGTATCCCTTCCAACTCCGGAGGCCTACTCACGTCATAAACCCTACATCAGAATCTGAATAGAGCATAGAGAAGCACCTGTGCTTTATCTCCATCAAGAACCAGTGGCCAGGAAAAAAAGGAACAACCGACAACAATGACACTGATCTAAACGAGTGACAAGCAAAACATCAACCATCAACCTGTACCACCATCGCAGATTTACCCTGAAACCCTAAATCGGCGATAATTAACGGAAATGGAAGCGGTGATTGTTGAACACCATAAATCCGAAATCAATGAGGGAGAGGAAATCTAAGCGGCGGTCCGGTAGGAATTTTTTTTGGAAATGGTATATTTTGAAAACATTTTTAGGAAAATGGGGAAGTCAAAAAAAAAAAGGTAAATGGGGTATCCGCTATTAGCAATAGCGGATTAGGAAGAAAAATGTTGTGTACTGTAGCTTGGTGTCAGAGATGTTTCCTAATCCGCCATTCTCAATAGCAGTTTAGGAACAAACACTTCACCAACTCAACCCAGTTATCCCTAGTTAGTTATATTACCCAAAACCTAGTTAAGTTTTAACAAACCAAAATAACCCTTTAACTGATCTACCTAACCTCCGTTAAATTTGTGGGTTTTTCAAAGAAAAAATGGTTATGCATATGGTTGTCGTAACGTTGGCTTTAGGGGTTTTCAAAAAAAATGATTTTTTTTTTACTTTTCACCCAAAAGTATTTCATAAATTACTTTTAACCAAAACTTTTTATCTTTTGCAATCTATCTTCATAACTTTTTTTACTTTCAACTTTGTTCCTTTATAGTTTTCATTTTCCGCAAATTTTGCGTTTTATGCTTGGTTCTAAATTTTGTGACATAACACATCACAGCGTGCGTCTTTGGCTTAACGTTTTTACGTTTCGTTCTAAATTTTGCGAGTTAACACGACGCAACGTGCGTGTGTGGGTGAACGTTTTTACATCGTCTATTTTTTCCCCGTTTGACACGACGCACGCATGTTGTTAAACGTGTCAAACGGGGAAACGTTAAGTTTGCGGAACCAAGCATAATAACGGGGAACGAAACGTAAAAACGTTAAGCCAAAGACGCACGCTATGATGTGTTATGTCACAAAATTTAGAACCAAGCATAAAACGCAAAATTTGCGGAAAATGAAAACTATAAAGTAACAAAGTTGAAAGTAAAAAAAGTTATGAAGATAGATTGCAAAAGATAAAAAGTTTTGGGTTAAAAGTAATTTATGAAATACTTTTGGGTGAAAAGTAAAAAAAAAAAAACATTTTTTTTGGAAAACCCCTAAAGCCAACGTTACGACAACCATATGCATAACCATTTTTTCTTTGAAAAACCCACAAATTTAACGGAGGTTAGGTAGATCAGTTAAAGGGTTATTTTGGTTTGTTAAAACTTAACTAGGTTTTGGGTAATATAACTAACTAGGGATAACTGGGTTGAGTTGGTCAAGTGTTTGTTCCTAAACTGCTATTGAGAATGGCGGATTAGGAAACATCTCTGACACCAAGCTACAGTACACAACATTTTTCTTCCTAATCCGCTATTGCTAATAGCGGATACCCCATTTACCTTATTTTTTTTTTGACTTCCCCGTTTTCCTAAAAATGTTTTCAAAATATACCATTTCCAAAAAAAATTCGTCCGGTAGCCGCACGTTCTTTGCTTGGTCTGGTAGGTTTATTTGGTTTTTTTTAACCCAATTGTTTTGATGTTGTTTAGCCTATTTTATTGTTGCTGACACGTAGCACTTGAACAAGATTAAATTTTAAGTTTGATTTCTTTCTGGTAGACCTCCTTCCCCTTTTTGGTGATTAATGAATGGATTTGTTTTGTTAGCTGATAAAAAAATGTAAAATGAAGGTTCATAACACAGAACAATAGCAATTAAAATTGATGTTAAAAAACAACTTTATTCATTATTTATTAGAAATGATATCTACACAAAACATCTATTAACAAAAACAAATATATAAATTATTTAGAATCAAATAGCAGTATGATGTTGTGATAATTACTAACAATAAAAATATATACAATATTTTTATATGGTTTATTATTTCATTTTCATTTGACGTTTTGTAAAGTACTTCTTTTGTGGTAAAGGCGAGGTCACCTTAGGTTGTTTTACATTTCCAAATGGCCTATTATTAAAATTCAAATTAGGAAAACAAAAGGTACTAGGATAATAGTTTTATTTAATTTGTGTTAAAAAAATATTTTATTTTACATGTGTAGTAACTTAAGGAACTAGAATAATAGTTCTGTTTAGTATGTAATAATAAAAAATATTATTTAGAAACGATAATGAATAATAAACTTCGTTGGTTGATTGGTTGGGTGTGTGTCAAGTCACAATTAGACCACACGTATATTTTCTCGCTTTTAATATGTGATAAAAAAATATTATTATTATTATCTCTTTATTATTTAGAAACGATGATGAATAATAAACTTCGTTGATTGCTTGGGTGTGTATCAAGTCACAATTAGACCACAAATATATTTTTTTTCCGCTTTTAGTGTGTAGGTATAACACTTAACTAAAGGAAGTTAAATTGAAAAGGAGGTTAAATTGAGAAGAGAACCTAGGTTCGATCCTTTGAGTGGTGGTCCTTTTCACCGATTTTAACTTTTTTTTTTCCGTTTTCTTTTTTCCTTTGCGTTTGTAATTGGCATTAGCGTGGTTCGTGCGCAACGCGCTCGGGATATATCTAGTACATATTAAAACAAATTCTTCATGAATAGTGATTTTGATTAATTTAATAATTGTTTCAATTTTTAATAAGTTTTTATTTATCATATATTTTGATTATTTTTCTAATAATTTGCGTTCTATGTTTATTTTTTCAACATAGCGCTATAAATTTGTTGAAAATGTATATTGTGCCATTATCATACTAAATCGAACCGAAACCGGTTTTTTTTTCAACATTACAATACAAATTTTATTGGTAATTTTCATTATACAACTTTGTCTGTCTGCAATGATAAACGAATATCATTATCAGTACTATGACGATTTGAATGGATCGATACTGTTCGGACAACATCGTTTTTTTTTTCGTTTTCGTTGGATGTAAAACATGTCTTGATTTCTATACCGAGTGCATGTATCATACCAGTCATATAACGAACCTAACCGATATCGATCGAATGTCCGTGATAACGTATCGCCGCAACACGCGGGAAAACAACCTAGTTATACATATGAAAAGAAAATTAGCATAAACAGTAAATAAAATTTTTAAAGATTTGTTTTTTAGTAATATTTTATTTAGTATTCATTTGATTTTTTTATTAATAATATTAATTTATATATTAAAGTAGAGGATCATGAATAATAAATAACTTTTTAAAAGTATTTGTTTTAGGTACTGTTCATTTAATATATATTTTTAAATAATTTGTGTACGTTACGTTTTTAAAAATAATATAAATACATATATATGTATTTTTTCAACATTCTGATATTTTCCAACATTCCGATATAAATCTTATTGGAGATGGATATCGTGCTGCCACCATACCAAAAAGAAAACTGACTAAACAACATAAGTGTTGGTATTCATATTTATGGTTTTCAGTAAATCTTATTGAAAGTAGACACTGTGTTGCTACTTTACCGAACGTAAAACTGAACGAACAACATCAATATTAGGTGCCGGTATTTATATTTTTGCTTTTAGTTTCAATAAACTGATAGTATCACTATTAACTGTATTATACCATATTGAGCTGGACCCAACATCTATATTGGCACCGTGTTCGTTTTATGATTTTCGGTCGATGTAGAGCAGATACTGATTGCTATACCGAATGCATGTATTATGTCAGTACAAAATAAACCGAATCGATACGGATCAAGATCCCGCCGCGAAGCGCGGGGGAAATCAACTAGTTAGATATTAAACCAATCTAGCCATAGTATGAATTCAAAGAAAAAGACTAAATGAAGAATACGGGCTGCTAAGTCTTTGTTTGTTTTGATGTAATTAGTCTTAAAACTTAAAATTACAAATACAATACAACTCAAACAAACTTTTATAGGGAATTTACCTTTGACATGGATAATTTATTTGGTACTCTATTCTTAAAAGCTACATCTTGGACATGGACATGGATAATTTATTTGGTACTCTATTCTAAAGTTACATGGATGTTGATGGAGTATTGGTGGAAAACCTATTTTAGGATGATACTGGAGGCCTTGTAAATTACTATACAAAAGAACGTAACAAAGGTGAGTGAATTTAAGTCTCACAAAATCAAGAATAGTTATAGGATTTTGCCTTACACAGAGAATAGTTAAAACTAACGCGGATAATTTTCATTACAAAATTTTTATCAAAGAAATTTTATTAAATAAAACCTCAAGAATAGTCTTTTTAGATACTCATCTAAAAAACAATTCTGGCCCATCAAAAATTTGAATTCATGAGAAATGATTTATAATCTTCAATGTACAAAAGTGTAATTTTTTTTAAATTTTTAATAATATAAGAAAAACAAATCATCTAACGAATGAAAATAGTCTACTTACACTACTAGAAAACTACTACTATTCCTACCAAAATTTCCTACACATTTCCTACGAACGAAAATGCCGACACTTTTCCCACGAAATTCCTACGAACAAGAAAGGGTCTTAGTTTTGTGACAAAAAAAAGCGACAAAAAAGCCACAAATTGTTACGCGTAGGAAAAGTGTCAGAAATTTCCCACGGATTTTCGACGGAATTCGTTTTCATTTTAACTATTAGTCGGAAATTTGTAGGAATCGGTATGCGTAAGAAATGTGTCGGAAATTTTCGACGGAATTCCGACGGAATTCGTTTTTATTTTAACGATTAGTAGGAAATGCGTAGGAATCCAATTTATGGTAAAAAAAATATTCATAATAAACAAAATTAATGATATTAAAATATAAATTTTATTATTTAATAAAAATATATGTTATTTCTAAATTGATTCCATATGATGTGTGTTGGAAATTCCGACAGATTACTCACGGAATTGATAATTTTTTTTGTAATACACATAGTCGGGCATGCCCGACTATGAATCAAATCCCTTTTTTAACCCTAATTACTAATGTAATTTATCTTAATTCCAAAACTCAAATTGAAGAATCAAGAACCACCGTTTCGATTTCCGATTACCATGACCATCATTTGCATATGTACACAAATTTGGACCAGTGGTTTTCAATTATTTGGGGTTCTTTGGCCAAGATGTAAGAAACAAAAAGAAAACAAACGAAAATTACCTTCCGTTGTTTACGTGCGGGATGCGATACGCCAAACTTCGGAAGTTAAATTTTGTCACATGTAAACAATCAAATAGGCACTGACATGAACCCAGAGAAGCACAAAACGGAGAACACAAACACCGGATGGCCGATTACCTTAGGTCCGATGCAACGTACACCAGGTTAATATGATACGCGAAACATTACTGCATTTTCTTCTTCGTCTTGATTTGGGAGAACACTAAGTATAAGAAAGTAGATAAAAAGTAAAAAAGAAGCATGTTAATCATGCATAGAGACCTAAGCATACAAAAACTAAAACCTGAAGAGCAAAAAAGAAAAATGCAGAGGGACCATACATGTAAATGTCACCGACATTTTTTATTTAAGATATATAAGAGCATTCACATCCTAACCATCAAATTATGTGAGGAGGGGTTTTTATATTATAAACGGTATAAAAAGTGGTTGTGAGTAGAGGAGAGAGAAAATGTTACTGTTCATCTGTATATTTGGGGGGACACTGTTCACCCGTTATAATTTTTTAATATATTTTGAAAGTGGTTGTGAGTGGAAGTGAGAGAAAAATGTAATGATAATATTATTTAATTGAAAGGAGAGAGAAAAAGTATTTGTTTTTAGTGGAAATATATTGATATATGAGTTGTTTTTTAGTGGAATGTATGTATAATTTGATGGATTGGATGTGAATGCTCTAAATAGCAAGAATGCAAACTATAATTTTTGTCCATATGTTGTTTTGAACACGTTCATCAAATTTTTTTCGTCTGGCTACCCTAATGATTTCTTGCCATTTTCAATTACTTCGTTAACGTCATTAACTTTTACCATTAAATTTGGGGTATTTTATTTCTTTATATAATGGTAACTAGGGGGAAAAAATTAATCGAATGAAAGTGACGAAAATAACCATACTATGACAGAAATAACAGTTTACTCTTGATTAATAGTCATTCATATATTTTTTTTTTCTAACTATTAAAACGACTAATGTTTAAATTAGTAATAGTAATGTGTTATAAACAAGTCTAATAGCAAGAAGATGACAAAAGATGTTGGGAGAGAAATAGATGTTTTATTTAATGATGGTGTGTTCATACAATAAATACAATGGAATATATATAGGGTAAAGAAACTTGGAGAATAAGCCTATTCTATTTTAGGCGTTGATAACCACAATATCAATATATTTATAATACTCCCCCTTGGTTATCAACTTTATACACTTGGAGATGCTGCCTCGTTAAAAACCTTGCTAGGAAAACCCAGTGGGACAAAACCTCAGCTAAGGGAAAAAGAGTGCAGTGCGTATTGTCTCCCCCTGATACGTCTGGATCGGGTACGTTGCCTCATTAAAAACCTTACTAAGAAAACCCAATGGGACAAAACTTAGTTAAGGGTAAAAGAGTGCAACTTGAATAAATCTCCCCCTCATTATAATACGTATCCTTTAAGTGAAGTGTGCCCATCTTCCTTGAAAATTGATCAAAGCTTTTGTAGCCAATGATTTGTCGCTTGATACCTTAATCCCTTAATGTGCAATCCTTTATGTTGAGCAATGTTGTATAATCTTCTAACAAGACTTTAGGTCCCTCCTTTCAAAAATATCATATGTCCACGATTATGTTTTGTTACATTTCTGCATCTACAAGACTATCCAAACTTGTTTTGATGGGTTAGTAAAATATAATCAAATATCGTTTATACCTGAAATATTTATTTGAACACGTTCCAATGTCTCTTTGCTTGACAAAGGCTATATCATGACAATACTCAAGTGAAAAAATATTATAACCATACATAGCTAGCAAAACATATTAATGCACATATTCATTTAACGATGGTACTTCTAGAATGAGAATCTCTACTTTGGTAGGAGATGATAATAGTCATTTCTTATAACAAGTGACTTAAAAACCTTTAACATACTTTAAGGTTCAACTATGTCCATACTAAAATATCCAAACATCATCTTTTAGATGTACTTGAGGGATTGGTAAAATATAATTACATATATACTCGAACTGCAGTTCGAGTAATAATTAGACCGTGCCAAGGTCATTCAAAAATTCTCCCTCTAAAAGCTCGACAATTTCTCTTGATGATGCATAGACATCATTACTGTAAATTGCGATTATAGTGAGCTTTTAAAAAGTAGAACATTGATAAAACATCGGTAATTTAATCAAACTTATATCCCTCTTTATGCGAATATCTCGAGTTGTACAGCACTCGTCTCGACTATTTAGTCCATACGTATTTTGTCAACTTCATATAATATGTTCATGAGGTTTTGACATCATTATGCTTCTAGCATTATCAATCCATGAGAGAATTTTTCCATCTTATCAAAATACGCATGTGCTTTCACTCTTTAGAAGTTTTGCTACATAAATTTGCCCATTTAATACATAGATATCTATATCATATGCAAAAATGTCATGAACACTTGCTTTTATCTCCAAAATCCATATTGTACTATGCGTGTACACTATTTATTGAGATGCCATAATCATCGGGTACAGGTTTTCTATGTATGTTTCTTGGTGAACAAGTATTACATCGTTAAGATGTTTCAATTAACCTTTTAGGCACTCTATTGCTTTAGAAACTCATCATGAGTTCCAACATGTAAAATAATCATAACCTATTCAAATCCGAATATATATAAATGATTACATTGTTCTCGAGAACTTACTTTACAAGACTTACATAATTTAATCATTCGGGACTTTCTTATAAACTTTCAGTATCAAGTGATACATAACATTCATAAGACGCACATCAATTCTCTCTTTATATTACCAGACTAATAAAATATTGGAAAGTCAATGCATCCACCACTGGAGAATATGTCTTCTCATAATCACTCATAGGTCTTTGCGAAAATTCTTATGCCACTAATTTTTCCTTATATCACTCAATTTGATTTTACATAATTCGCATAAAAGACCCATTTATATCCAACATATTTTACAACTTCAATAGTATGGACTGTTGGTCCAGAGACTTTCCATGTCATTTGAGAATTCAACTTTGCCTCATTTCTATATTTATGTTTATAGGCGTACCTCAAATCTTGATCCTCATCATTTAATCATTTCAAGCGCTACATTATATACAAAAGTATAACGACGTCGATTTTTATTTCGATTCCATACATATCTTAGACATGATACAACTTATCGAGATCTCATTATTTTCAGGTACCTGAGGTTCTTCTTGAACCATCATGTCTACTATCTCTTCATGAGATTTTATTACTATAACATCGACTTGACCATCTTAATTACTTGCTCCAATTTTCGAGGAATTTTATTATTGGAATCAACTAGTCTACCACACTTTAGGTGTGCAATAGACTCATTGCAAAATATGTGGTTGTCCTATTGGGACACAAATATAACTGGAGCATAAGCAGTTGATTATGTGACTTACTTAGTCACTCTATTTAGATCAGTGAACTTGTCTGGTAATTTGTTCTTTAATATTGGTAAATGAATTATACTTTAAACTTCTAGTTCATAGTTTATAGTCCGAGGATCAAGATGACATGATAATTCATTTCACTTTTCATTTTCCAACTGCTTGTTATCCCCCTTAATGTTGGGAACATTCATTCACTAAAGTGAAAACCAATGAGCCATAAACAAATTTCCCACTAATGACTTTAAGTATTCAATCATAGACGATTATTTATACCCAACATATTCTCAAAATTTTTAGAAGTCCCATATTTGTGCGGTGTAGTGGATGAGTTTCAATATCTGTCGCACAACCAAAATCTTTGATGAGACATCTTTGGTTCCTGACCAAAAACCAACTATATGGGGAGAACTATAACATATTGGCTTGGTGTGAATTAATGGTACTATATGTAAAATTACATGTACCTAAATGAACTTTTGCTCCTCTCATGATCATTGGTTTTGTAATCAATAATAGACGTTTAGTGACCATCTCAACAATAACACTTATTCCAATGATCGTTAATAACTTGGAAATCAAATTCATTATTACCAAATAAATATACTAATCTGGATTAATATGCTCGCTATCACATTAGCTAAGCCACAATCACACAAACTTCAGGTTGTGGATTTGATAACCATTTAGACGATGCATCGATTTAAAAACACTAAATGGTATCGTGTTTAGATATTCATATCCTTTCTTTATTCTAGAATATTTTGGGATTCACACCCTATCTTGGTTGGTAAATAATTAATTTCCTTTTGAGAGCAAAAACATCTTTAATTGTTAGGAAGAATCTTCCATTTTTTCATTGTGTTTCACATCATCATTAACTCGGCGTGGTCTAACCGGTCATGCCAATCAAATATCATGATCCATAAATTTCCAATTTATGATTGGATATGTATTACTTTCTCGCATATAATACAAAACGTAAGATACAAGAGAATGGTCGATCTCCTCTTGCTCGTATGAACTTCCTTTGAGTTCAAACCATCATGTTAATTATTATTATAGCTCATTACTAACTCCATAGTTTGTCACTTTTGGTGGTCCATCTCATTATAAACGTGACCATCATTGCAAATCTAAATGGTTGATCTCATCATCACATTTTTTACAATGATGTCCATGAGTACTACCTTTACAATGATCAATATATTATCACTTTCAATTCAAGGAATGAAGTAGAACCAGAACAAGCTTCACAGCTTTTCATTCTTTACTCGGTCACACGAGTATAAAATAATTTCAAACCTTTCATACTCTTTTTATGATATTGCTACTTCATGAGCATATCTCACGTGTGACAACTAAAAAAAACTTTATCAAGTTTTCCTCATAAACAATTTCTTCTTTACATGATATCAATTGAGAAAGAATTGTGTATCTGATTCATACAATGTTTATCGGTCTAAAATCTTATGACCTTCTATAAACTAATAATGAGATTCAAGGAGTATGACACTTTTAGGAGTTATATGCAATCATATTTATACTCTTCTATAAGATTGATAATAAACCACAACTTTGGTTTAATTTACTATTTAATATTATCTATGTAATAAATAATAGAAACATAAGGAATAAAAGGTTTGCAATACATGACTTTATAACATGTCATTGTATAAAACAAGTTATACTAAAAATACTATGATATTTTTTTCATCAATCATAAGCAAATATACATAAATACACACACATTTATATAGTACAACTTTTATCATACGCATACAAATACATCTTCACTTGCCGATGCAAATATTTTAAGCATACCATTAAAACTTCTACCATTTTACAAGTTATATTCACAATTATAATGGCACTGATAAAATAGCAATACTGATAATCTTGCAATAAAAAGATTTAGAGTTATATATGACAAATGAACCATGAAATCATACGTTTTGAATCATACATTATACTTATATATGTATGCATATGGAATTCATACTTGAATCTTATCAAAAATTTTACACAATCATGTTAATACAAATGCAAACAAATCCATATCTATGATTGACCTAAAGTTTATTCTTTTCATCAAACAAAAGGATACCTGATTATTAAACCAAATACTTAACTTCAGAATAAAAAATGTGATTACTATAATCAATCAAGTAAAGGTAAAACTAAAGACATGGATATTTGAATGCTACTTTAGTTGTAAATCAGTTAGTTTATAATACAGTATCAGCAATAAAACATAACTTGACAACAAACTTAAAATCAATAATTTATAAATACAATTTGTGTATCTTTTTGTATCGTATATTCCAACTTATATATGTATGTGTAGAGTGGAAAAACTAATAATCAAATCTTTTAATGAATTAACATCCTTAGTCGATGCATCATGCGATAATATCTTTAAGATTTATGGATTTCATAGGAGATATTCATAAACATCTTTTATAAAAAGAAAATATAATATAAGTGATATAATAAAACATTATTTATAAATTATTAATATTACAACCCATACCTAGGGTTGGGTATACCCAACGGGTAAGCTTTTTAAATTAACAAGTTACTCGAAACCCGCGAGTATACTCGTTGATGGATATTTACCCGCTAGAAACCCAACAAATTTTGGAATGAGTTTGGGACAAGCTTATTTAATCGGGTTTAGAGTTGGGATTACCTAAACCCGTCCCAAACCCTACCCATTATTATCCATACCCATACCTTTTTACCTTTGTTTTGGTTATAACAGAGACATATATTCCAAACTCTTTACAAAGTAGATTGTTTCACAACAAATTATAATTAACTTTACAACGAGTACGGTAGGTGAGGTGTGAGACCTCCACTTTCATAAATTAATTGTTTTCACCTAATATAATAGCCTGAATTCAATTAGTATAGATTGTAAAATTATTGAATAATCACTAATATTTTGTAGAATAGATGAATAAATTATATATACATAAGAATGTTTTTTTGTTAAATTTAATTTATTTCTGACTACATATAAAAGAAAAAGGTGGATCGAAGAGAATATATTGCTTTAGGTTTTAACTCAAAAATCTATGTATGTTATTAAACTCTTTTTATCTTCGGCCTTTCCCATGAATAATGTTGATACAGAAGAAAAAAAAATAACAATGATAAATTATATGGATAGTATGACTTACCTTACGATGATACAAATACAATCCAACTTAAAAAGCAATCCAACTCCAAAAGCAAGTCGTGCTGATAACGTGTTATAAACAAGTCTAATAGCAAGAAGATGACAAAAGATGTTGGGAGAGAAAGAGATGTTTTATTTAATGATGGTGTGTTCATACAATAAATACAATGGAATATATATAGGGTAAAGAAACTTGGAGAATAAGCCTATTCTATTTTAGGCGTTGATAACCACAATATCAATATATTTATAATATAATGTTCTATTGCTGTAATTTTTTTACAATTGTTTAAATTGAATGATTTAGATGAAACAACTATCTAAGTTTATTATCATTTGAAGATTCTTTTTCCTTTAATTTACATTGTATTTTAAATTAAGCTTGAAAGAAATAATAACTTAATCGTAACAGAGTTTTGTAATATTCGTTAAAATCACTTAATTCTAACATTTATAAAAGTTCGCAACAATAGAAGAGTACAGTTACTATTGTAACTATAGTGGCTTTAATAGAACAATAAAAAGACTTAGTTACTATTATTAGATGACATATTGCAAATAATATTATGTAAAATTGCACTTTGTACAAACGATATCAATAGGTATATTACATGTATTGATTTCAAAAATGATATTTATTAAATGTTTCCTCTGGTTAGATAAGTGTTTTAGTTCATCTCATTCTATGATAAAAGTGTTACAAATAATATGTATAGAGGTTATGCATTAAGTGATATGGTTTCATTTTTTATATATACTAGTTTTTTATATCGCGCGTTGCGGCGAAAACGAGCAAATGATAATGTAAAACAAACGTGATTTGAAAATAAAGCATGTTGTTTAGAACGTCAAACCATTAGAACGACTTAGTTTATCATCGTACCGTTTTATGATACCAAATAAATACTTTATTTTGAGTATAACCTCGTTTTAACAAAACTTATAATAGAATGTCAGGGAAAGAAATCAAGCACAACTACGTACTTAAGTTTTTAGAAAAAAATTATAAACATAACTTATTGAAGAAGTATCAAGATAATCGATAAATTAATATATGTTAAAAAAAGAAAAAAAACAATTATTAAAAAAGGTAAATGAAATAGATGTTTAAAAAATATGTTATTAAAACTAAATATAATAATAAACTATTATAATATATTAAATAATAAAAAACTATATATTATTATATAAATAAAGTTACTATTCATCGTCACTCGAAATCAATATATATAAATATAATATATATATAATTGTATCCACTAGCTTTTACATATCATATACATGAGTACCTTGCATTGGATGTAATTCAAATAGATTGTAGCAACTAACAACTCTTCGTGTATACAACAATGTACCAAGAATGATGAGATAATTAATGCTTTATTTAAGTTCATAAATATAATTAATTGTACATTTAGTATTGGTAGAACAGTAATTACATGAAAAGGGGGTTTGGGCCTGAGGAGACTCAAGAATATTAACATATCTTTATTGGCCAAGTGGGGATGGAGGTTCAAGGTGGATAAGGAGAAGTTATGGGTTAAAGTCATTGAAGCGGTGCATTCGACGAACAACAGAAAGGATAGTTTTCCGGTCAGAAAGGAGATGGGGGGTGTTTGGTGCAATATCATTAACTTGCTGGACAAGGTGTCGCTCGATAACAAGCCGCTGAAACAGTTTATTGTAGGCAAAGTGGGTTCGGGGGAGTTGATTCAGTTCTTCTGGTCAGATCCTTGGTTGAGCATCGGCCCTCTGTTTCTTAGATTCCCAGCGTTGTTTCAACTGGAGGAAAAGAAGGATTGTAAGATAGCTGATAGGATCGGTGTTGTCGGAGGGAATTCAAGGTTCATGTGGCAAAGGAAGCGATCTTTGAACGTCGGTCAGGAGATTGATGAGTTGATTGATTTATGCAGCTTTCTGATAAATATTGATTTAAATGATAACATGGATAAATGGGCTTGGTTGGGCTCGGTGGATGGGCAGTTCAGTGTGGGCTTGGTGAAGAATCTTTTGACGAAAAATCTGGGTGTCCAGGGGCTGTATATCCCGTCTAGATGCAGTTGGATTCCCTGAAAATGTAACGTTTTTATTTGGAGACTCAGTATGGATAAACTTGCTACTATGGACGCGCTTAAGAAAAGGAATATACACAGGGGGAATCAAACCTGTGTGCTTTGTGGTGAGGAGGACGAATCGGTTGAACATCTCTTTACTTCATGTATTATGGCATCGTCCCTTTGGTCGATTGTTAGCATGTGGTGCAAAATCCCTTCGATTATGGCTTTTTCAGTGAAGGATCTCCTGGAATCGCACGAGAACATCGGGCTCAAAGGAAGGAAAAAAGAAGTTATTCAAGGTATCGTTAGAATTGGGTGTTGGTGTATTTGGAAGGCTAGAAATGAATCTAGATTTAACAATAAACCTGCGAAATTGGAGGGGATAATCAGGGATATGAAGTCGGTAGGTTTGTTTTGGCTTAATTCTAGATCAAAGGATTTTAATGTTAGTTGGAGAGAGTGGTGTAGTTTTGTTAATATGTAATTCTTTGATGTTTTGTTTGCCGCCCCTGCTTGGGGTTTTGGCGTGTTAATGAAGTTCTCCTTTTAAAAAAAAAACATGAAAACATAATTTAATAACAATTACATCTAAAATAGCTGGTAATTAAAACATGTAAAAAATTGAGTATAGATATATAGATTCATTAATTACATAACATATAATATTCATTAATTACATACATTATGAATTTGTGATAGTTTAAAGTAAATGATGTATGAATAGAACATTACACCTTCACTATGTTTTAGGGGCTTTCATTATTTTAACATCCCTAAAATTTTATTCTCACAACTTTTTACTCTATTATATATATATATATATATATATATATATATATAAAAAGAGGTAGAGAGAAAGAGTGTAAATATATTAACACCCTTGTTTTAGTATTAACTTATTCCATCAGTGCTCTATATGGTCACACATATTACATATACATTTGTTATAATGCATTTATGTATACTCACACAATACACACATTATACATACATACATACATACATACATACATACATACATACATACATACATACACACACACACACACACACACACACACACATACATACATACATACATACATACATACATACATACATACATACATACATACATACATACATACATACATACATACATACATACACACACATACATACATACATACATAGATGAGTGGGTATTTTTTAAAATCTATGTGTGTATATAGATAATTTTTCTAACAAAAATGTATACTCACACAATACACACATTAAACATACATACATACATACATACATGAGTGGGTATTTTTTAAAATCTATGTGTGTATATAGATAATTTTTCTAACAAAAAAAGGATAAATTAATTAGGTAATTATGCTGTCAAAAACACAGCAAACTTCTAACAGCGCATTAACTTATCAACTTATCATGTTAAATATAAATAGACTTTTTTTTTAAAAAAACTTCGAGTTTTCTTATTATTAAATAGCATTTATGTTCAATATAATAATTAAAATGTTAACCCAAGTACGCCGACACAGAAATGTGAAAACTTAAACTAATTATATTCAACATTTAAGGAAGATAGTGACCAAGTTGATCGATAAAGAAATTGTACCTGAGCTGCCTACGTTCACATAGACCAAAAGATTTGTTCTTTTGGGATGCCTTCCACCTGTGTCTAATTATCTATACACACTTACACACACAAATTGATATATATGAGTGTATATTAATATAAAATTTTCATGAAAATACAAGAAATATAAAAAAAAATCGCAAATAAAGAAATGATAGCAGTTGTAGATGGTAGTGTGAACAAGATGAGGAATATATATATATGCTTGGCTCCTCATACGCCATCCACGGAAGCCATCGACATGTCGAGGAGATCTGCAAATGGCATACAGGGAGCCAGGCATATGTTCATGCATGTGCACACCTCTACAAATAGATGAAAATGGAAAGAAATCAATGTATAAAACTTAACCCTTTAAATGTAAATGTTGATGAGAGATTTAGGATATCAGAAGGGTCGACATGTATGTACGGTATATGTATCTACATGATCTATTTAAAAGAGAAAGTAAGAAAAAATCAAAAGACGCATCTTTAAAATGATGCATATTTCCAAGAAAAATGGCAAAAAGCGTGGGTTTGGGTACAAGATGAGTAATTTTCTATGCTAAAACAGAGCGATAGAGAAAGAAGGAGCATATGGGGTTTAAAGTTTTACTAAACTAAGATCCACGATTAATTTGGCCACAATACAAGCATATTTATAATACACTTTTACATGTGTATATATATATTATATATATAAATATATATATATATGTGTGTGTGAGAGAGAGAGAGAGAGAGAGAGAGAGAGAGAGATTGATCTCTATGATCTTATTATGGTTTGAAATCTGATAGCTTTTTCATTGTGGGGTGGTAAAGAAAAGTATGCTTTCTTTTTTGGTCTTCTGAAAGACTGAAGCTCCTTTGTCTGTGAGTGTTTGGAACAATATCGATTCCTCCCTCCACACAAATATATATATATATAGATATAGAACACATAAAGCATGAAAGATTGATGCACTTAATTGTGTTACACATGAAATTTTATCTGATGTAATATAGTATCTTATTCATGTAACAACAGAAATGAACAAAATAAGAAAAAGCATCGAATAAAAACATAGCCTCTTGGCATAATAACACAATGTGTTTGTCTCGTTAAAGTGTTTGATCTCGTTAAAATGATACAAGTTTGAGTCTCAAAAGTAATATTATATGGATTGTAGGAGTAAATTTTAAGAAGAGTTTATTCAGTGTTAAATAAATCAAATAAATTCCTTATATTTTTTAACAGCTAATATTACCCTCTTTATTCAGTGTTAAATAAATCAAATAAATGCCTTATTTGAAATTGGATTCTTATAACATTAAATGTTTACTCTTTTCAGAGAGTATTTTATAAAATAAATGCAACCAACTCGAAATCACGGGGAAGGTTGCCACGTTCCTCGACGATCTCAGGTACATCGGAGAGTTAAGATTCCTCATGACGTTCAAACGCAAAATCCACTGCGTCGCTTTCCTGAACCATTACTGTGAGAAGATTTCAAAATGTTTCTCTTCGATCAAGCCGTGGGAAAGTACGGAATCTTTTGTGGACAGGATAGCTTGGCTACGCATCGACGGGGTTCCAATTCAAGCTTGGGACCATGAGGTTTTCAATACGATAGCTACCACTTTTGGGGCAGTTATCTACCATCTGGGGGCCGTGATTAAGGATTGTAATCTTTCCTTCGAAATTGTTGGAGTCCTTGTAAATTCCGGCAAGGAAATTAAGGAAGAGCTATCTATTTTCTGGGAGGATAAGGAGCACATGGTATGGATCTCGGAGGTTATGAAAGACTGGGTTCCAGACTTTATCACTAGGAGCACTGGTGGACCAAAACGTTGTCAAGTATCCGTCGGAGGTGTTATTCACGATGACATACCTGTATCGTCCAGTGAGATGGGAAATGTTAGAGAGGACGAGGGGTTTGTGCAGGAAATCGAACAGTCATGCATGGGTGACACTTCGTGCATGGGGGGAGATACCCAAGAGGCAGTGCCAGCTTTTCCCCAAAAAGTTACCTCGGAAGTTACAACTGGAGTGGATCAAAGGAATATCAACACATTTACTGCCATAAATCCCAGTAGGGCCCCTAACAATAAATTTGGACCTAATAGAACCAGGCGGTCTACTAATGGGCTTCGTCCCAAGCCCAATTGCTCCTCCCCTGGGCCTCTATCCAGCCCTAGACAACCTTCAACCAATAGACCCAGGTGCGATGACATTGACCCAGAATCACATATCCAAACTTCGTTTGACTTTCCCCTCCCACCCTATCTGGATTATCTTCGCCCTTCCACCATCCACCCTCAATCTTCTAAGATACCGACCGGCGATGATCCTCCAGGTAGTGGAAGAACTGAGGTACCCATCTTTTTCGCTCCGCCCAATCTGGTCCCGGAGGTACAAACTGAAGCTGAGAGTCTCCATGAAGAAATGATAGTACCAAATGAGGGTGAGGATGTCCCCGACTTTACTACTGAAATTAATGCAACACTTCAGGTGGGACGTGTCGCAGGAATGCATGTGGAGAATTGTTCGAGTCTCTTTGAAGGCATGGGCAGGGGATTTGGAGAAAATAGAGTGGACCAATGAATTTTCTCACAATAAATATAAGAGAGGTTGGCAATGCTTGTAAAGGAGGTTGGATCAAGAGACTAAAGAGAGAGCATGGGATCAGCTTTATCGCAATTCAGGAAACCATGTATGCGGATGGGTCAAGAATTAATTTCACGAGGTTTTAGGGAATTCGCCTCTGGAAGTAGACTGGGTTAACTCGGAGGGTAGGTCGGGTGGTATCGCCAGCTTATGGGATCCCGAAATTTTCACTAAATCGGATACCATCAAGCACATGTATTTTTTTATTATGTGGTACGATCATGGGAGTTAGCGAGCCAATTCATGTGTTGAATATTAACGCTCCCCATAATGCCCCAGAAAAACGGGCTCTGTGGGAGCAAATTAATGAAATAATGGCGACACGAGGGGGTATTTGGATCTTACTTGCTGACTTTAATCAAGTCAGATCTGCTGAAGAGAAAAGAAATTGCATTTTTGACCCTACACCTAAGGCTGATTTTAACTCATTCATATACGAAGCGAATCTCGCAGAGTATAACATGAATGCGTTTAAATTTACCAGATGGCTCGACAGGGGTAATAAACTCAGCAAACTGGATCGTATGCTAGTATGCGACAAGTTCTGGGGACTATGGGCAACTGCCACACTAAGAGCTCTTCCGAGGGACCTCTCAGATCATTGCCTGTTAGTGTTGATCACAACACCAACCGATTATGGTCATATTCCATTTAAATTTTTAATGCCTTGCTTACCAAACCTGGGCTCGATTGTGTGGCGGAAAAGTTAAGGTGCATCAAGAAAGCGATTAAAGATTGGAACAGACTCACTAAGAAGGAAGAGGATACTTGTCTTGTAGGCTCGGCTGAAGCCTTAGAGAAATTGGACTCTTAAGGGGAAACCAGGGACCTTTCAGATATTGAAGCAGCGGAATACATTGAACATAAAAATAAAGTGACAGTTATCAACGACAATCAGCTAAAAGAACTCCATCAAAAATCCCGGGTCAAATGGGCTGTGGATGGGGATGAGAATCGGCTTTTTCCACGGTTACATCAACAATAGGATAGCAAGAAGCAGGCTGAACGGTCTCATGATTGATGTTAAGTGGTGCGCCGATCCTTCTCGCATCAAGGATGAGGTTCAAAAATTCTTTGAAAACAAGTTCTTAGAGGTAATTTACTCGAGACCTTCATTCACATGTCATCCACTCAAAAAATTATGAGACGAGCATGGTACTTCTCTTATTTCTCCGTTCTTTTTTAACGAAATAAATATGCAGTTTAGATTATGGTGGCACAAAGCCCTGGGGACGGATGGTTTTAATTTCACATTCATAAAGCACTAGTGGGACTTGTTAGGGGATGATTTTTATAAGATTATGGTCCGATTTCATGATACCGGGTAGATTTCAAAAGGGTGCAATTCCTCGTTTATCACCTTAATTCCAAAAGTCAATGACCCGGTTAACTTAAATGATTTTTGTTCAATTAACCTTATTGGGTGTATTAGCAAGGTTATCTCGAAGGTCCTCGCCAATCGCCTCAAATCGGTTATTGTTACGGCATATCAGAAGAACAATCGGCTTACCTCTCGGATAGGAACATCTTGGATGGTCCCCTTATCACTAGTGAAATCATTTCTTGGGTAAAGCACGGCAAAGCCCGCGCATTCTTATTCAAGATCGATTTTCAATAGGCCTTCGACACAAGTAATTGGAATTTCATTGACATGGTCTTCCAACAAATGAACTTTCCCGCTTTGTGGAGGCATTGGATTCATGGTATCCTTGTTTCATCACGCTCTTCGATATTGGTCAACGGGTCCCATATGAACCGGTATTGGCCATTCATCTTCATCCTAGCCACGGAACTCTTTTGAGCAATGTTTTCATGACCGGATCGGAAGTCGGCCCTGTCTCCTTACCGGGTCAAAAGTCGGACCGGTCCGACCGGTTCGACCGGGTTTGCTCAGGCAGTGACCGAAACCAGACTTTTATAAACGAAGGGTCATAATATATATTCACTTGAGTTTGATGATTGTTTTTTTTTTTTGCCAGTTCTTAATAAATGCACAAAGTAATATACTAATAAAGGTAAAATAACATAATTTAACTAAAATCGACATACAATTAAACCTTTCAAAACTAAGTTAAATAAATCAATAAAGAAAAAAATTCACTTTATATAATAATATTTGAGTTGACAGAAAGTAATATAAGTTTGAGTTTTAGTAGTACAGAAAGCGAAAATCCTTTAACTAAAACAGAATGTATCTGTTTTTTATTTAATATGTATACTTCATCTTCTCCAATTGTTTTTCACTTTTTATAGCACCACCATGGCTTCTTCTCACATTCAAAGAATTCATCTTCCCCTGGACCAGCCCGACCCTTGCTATCACCCACTGGCACGACCGCCCGGATCCCGGCCCGACCACCGGCACATTGTTGAAAGGGCTCAAACCATGGAACTAGCCCGCTGCAATCTCCGGATTCAGGCCGGACCGATCTGACCGGCCGGCCCGGTCTGGGTTTAAAAACATTGCTTTCGAGCTTCTTGGTTAGTTCAACTTCGACTGGTATTTTAAACGGGATCTCACTTCCAAATGACAGTCCAAAAGTATCGCATCTCATCTTCGCAAACGATGTCATGCTTTTGAGAGCGTGGGAGGAAGAAAACATCATCAATATTAGGCGACTTAGGAGATGCTTTTTCTTAGTATCGCGCCTAAAAATAAACCTCAACAAGTCGTGTCTTTACGGTGTAGGAACTTCATTGGAGGAAAATGAACACATGGCAATTGTACTCGGGTGTAAGAATGGTTCACTACCATTCATATACCTTGGGCTCAAGGTTGGGGGAAGTATGAATCGGTATAATAATTGGGCCCCGGTTATTGACTCCTTTGAGGCACGTCTCTCGCTTTGGAAAGCCACCACTCTATCTATCGGGAGTAGAACAACTCTCATTAAATTGATACTCGATTCCCTACCTCTTTACTACTTCTCTCTCTACCAAGCTCCCGGGAACGTCATTAAAAAAACTTGAGAAGATAAGGAGAATTTTTTGGGAGGTACTGATGCAAGAAGCAAGATGCATTGGGTCCGTTGGGAGTAAGTCATGGAACCGGTGGCATATGGGGGGTCTCGGCTTAGGATCTCTACAAGATATGAATTCTAGTCTATTGGCGAAATGGGCGTGGAGGTACAAAACGGAAGCAAATAGACTTTGGAGATCGGTCATCCATTGTCTTCACTTTAATCCGAAACATGGTAACTTTCTTCACCAAAGAAAGGTTTATCGGGTGTTTGGAATAATATTTTCAAGAAGGAAGCATTTTTCGGCAACAAAAACATCAATCTCAGCCAGCTCTTCACATTTGCTGTGGGGAACGGTCGTGATACGTAGTTTTGGACCGACGCTTGGGCTTCAAATTTTCCGTTTTAATTACACTTTCCTGCACTTTATTCGCTAGAAAATTCAAAGGTTGTATGGTACAGGACAGTTTCAGGATACAGGTACAGATCAGATAAGCGCGCCTAAATGGTGCTGGCACCGAGAACCCTCCTCGGGACAAGAATTATCTGAGTTGATGGAACTCACAGGTACCGTTTCTCAGACTGCTCTTTCAGATTCTAAGGACAAATGGCAGTGGGCGTCGGGTTCTTCGGGAGCATTCTCGATTAAGGAAATTAGAGAGTTACTTCACGACTCCATGACGCATAAGTAGAATGATCTGGTCAAATTCGAATGGAATGCATGGGTACCGCGTAAGGTAAACATATTCGGGTGGCAAGTGTATCTTGATTGTCTTCCAACCAGATGTGCACTAGCGAGAAGGAATATCACCATGGCCTTCTACTCATTGTCCTTTTTGTAGCGACAGGGACAAATCGGTCGAGAATATTTTCATATCTTGTTACATCAGTATTCTTGTGTGGCAGATGGTTTCCGGATGGCTCTCGATTCCACTTATCTACGCTTTTTCAGTTTTTGATCTGCTCCAGATTCATCATCATATTGCAGGCCCAGATTCGATGAAGAAAAAGGTGCACGCTATCGTTCTAATATCCTGCTGGTGTATTTAGCGGCTTCGCAATGAAGTGGTCTTCTAAAGCATTCGGGTCGACATCTCTCGGCTCATGACAGGAATCAAAACGACAAGCTTCCTTTGGGTGAAAAACAGAGCAAAGATGCATTCAATTGATTGGTTGAATTGGTATAATTTCAATATTTTGTAATTCTGTGATGTATGGTCTAGCGTCTGGCTAGTTTGTTGGTTCTAATAATATTGGTTGTTCAAAAAAAATGATAAATTGTCTTAATTGCTCGGTAGCTCATTCTTGAAGTATCTATGTTGGTAAATAATTGACTATAATCATATTTTAACACATGTCCTGTTGTTAAATTTACAATATTATATCAAAACATTTACATTTTGTGTATAAAATTATCAAGTTTTTGTTCTTTCTGTAGAATCATTATAGAACATTAATTATTGTGAGAAATTAAAGAAATACTTTAAATCATTAAAATTTGAGATTTAAGGTTCATATATATATTATATATATACATAAAAACCATATATTTTTATCTACACATTGCCTACATGTATATAGGTAACTTAACCGACACATAACCTACATGTGTGTAGGTTACATAAAAACTAAAAGTTTTTCATATTTTGTTTTAAATTCTAGTTTAAGAAATAATGAATCTTACATTTGTAACATTTTTATTTACTTTTTTGATTTCTAGGATTGAAAAAAAATGGATGATTCATTTTGTTCAATGTGTTCTCGTAATATTTAGGGTTTAAATCATAAGAAAATCTCTAGTAAGAAAAAAATAAGTTCAAACAATAATAATGTTTTATTTAATACTTGTATTTAATATTAACTCTTAATGTTATTGTAAAGATATAGAGGTAAATCTATATAGTTGATTAATTTATTGTAACCCTTAAATTAGCCAAATAAATGAAACGCATAACTCATTTTCAAAATATATTCTCTCAAAACAAAACAAATTCATATTGGATGATGAATTTCGATATGTGTAGAATTTATGTAGGATTAATTTCGATAAATGTAGGATGAATTTTGGTATGTGTAAAATATATGTAGGATTGTCACAACCTGACCCACAACGGATAGGGAAACCGGTGCATGATTATGTTCACATTTCATGACACTAATTATAATATAATAATATTAAGATTCAAATTCAATAAACCTCTCAAAAACCACAATACATTCAACTTGTCCAAACAAAACAAAACAAGACAAAACAAATAATCTATTTGTTTCAATAAGACAATCATCCCTACATGGCATCATCATCATCATCATCATCCTCAAACATGTTTACCTGTATCATGTGTAAAAATAGTTTTGGGGTCAACGTAAGCTGGTGAGTAAATCTTATTATTTTAAATATAAATTGTTTATATTTAGTTGTTTTAACAAAAATGTTAACATGCGAACCCAACAGTAATTAAATGATGACGATAAATGCTATTAATAAATAAGTAACTCATAACAAATTGTCCAACATGACAATGTGTATGTATCAACTAAACTGGATTATAATTGAGAAACAAATGTTGATGATGGGGGAGTCTGTAGAGTCAATCTTTCTGTAAAACTTTTTGTAATCATTGGATTATAATTGAGAAACAAATGTTGATGATGATTCCTTGCTTGTGATTGTTTATCTTTACTTAGAAAATACAAAATTGTTTGTTCTTAATTATCATTTAATCACAAGCCTTGTATACTCAGACCTAACAATTGGTATCAGTGCTTGGTTATGTTAAACATGATTTCACAATCAGTTTACCATACAAAGATCAGCTCACAAAGATCCAAATATGTTCATAACTTAGAGTAGTAAAATGTAGAAATCAATAGTGTCTAACACATACTCTGTTTTTCTTCAAAAGAACAAAAGAAAAAAGCAAAAAATGGTTGATGTGTGCAAAATGCAACATGTAAATTACATCAATTGTGGCATAAAACTAACCCTTTTTAGTACTAATGTTTGAAAAAGTGTGTTTTTGTCTTCCTTTTGTATTTTTAGGATTAAATGAGCTCAAATTAACAAAAGAAGCAAAAAGGCAGCTAAATCTAACATAAATACAAGAAAGGAACAAACGTGGCATGCCCGACCTCCCCGAAAGCATCTTCCCAAGAAAAACAAGATATCAGAAGGCTGAACATGCCCCGTGCTCAGTGAGCACGGGGGCGTGCCCAAGTGTCAGCATAAAAGACAAAGTTGTAGAAGCTTCCATTACCCACCACGGGGCCGTGCTCAGGGGACACGGGGCCGTGGTCAACTATAAGATTCACAGAATCCAGGCAAATCTTGATAGTACAGATATGCTTCTGCACACGGGGTCGTGCCCAGCGGACACGGGGCCGTGGTCAACTAATAAAGACAAGAGCAATTAATGAAGACAGAGAAGGATGTGGACACGGGGCCGTGCCCACTGGACACGGGGCCGTGCCTGAGCTTCTGTTCAGCCTATAAATAGGAGTGCTTGGTTCAAGCTCAAACCATCCCTTGGCACACCACCTCTCTCACACTTCACCCACCACCCACCACCACCATAACACCATCATCCACCACCATCATCCATTGTCCATCATAGAGTGTGTGAGTCGTCTCAGGATCCAAGATTGATCGTAAGAGTTCTTGACAATCAAGGCCATGTTTGCCTAAGTCTCTTACATCACTTGGTGAAGACAAAGTGTCTAGTGTAATACTTTTTATTTTTAATCTTTTCGAACTTTTTAATTGGTTATGTATTAATGACTTTAATAACTAGTTTCTTATGTTGAAGGTGATTTTTCCTTATCGTTTGTCCGTGGTGTCTTGGAATTATTTTACTGTCTATATAAAATAAAAGATTTTCACCATTCATATCTCCACGGTCTATATGGAGGTATGTTGGCTACCTGGTCGGGGGTTAAGGGAACGGTTTGGTAAAAGTCTTGCCATTGTTCAGTGTATAGATCCTGCAAAGGACCTAGGTCAAATTTAGTAGGACCTCCTTCAATACTTAACGGTATTAGATGGCGGGGGTCCAAACTCTTTGATCCCCTCATAAGTTAAACTACTATTAATACTTTAACCCGGCTACTTAGGACTGTATCCCTGCTGACTCAGACTACTTAGCCGAGGGTAACGTCGCCTTCAAAAGAGGGGCCTACCACATTATGCATTAATAACTTAATTAATTATCTTTCAATAATCCGAACCTTTAGGATTGTATCCTTGCTGACTCAAACTACTGGGTTGAGGGTAACGTCACCTCCAAAAGAGGGGCCTACTACAATAACTAAGATAATCTCTTAAATAGTGCAAAAGTGCGGAAATAATCAAAGGTTACACTAAACACGAGTCGGAGCCAAGTGATTCATCTTGTCTATCTGTTTTTATTTTTATTTTATTTTTCAGCATTTTAGTTAGTTCTTATTTTCTTAGTTTAAAACATTTTTCTAAACTTTTGATTTGATTAGACGTTGAGGATAAACCGGTACTAAAAGCTCTTGTATCCTTGGACGACCTCGGTATCTTGCCAACACTATACTACGCTCACGATGGGTGCACTTGCCCATATGTGTGTTTAGTGTTAGTAAATATCGTGTTTTATAAATTTAAAACTTGGCTAAAGAAAGTGTAAAAGGGCTTAAAATATACTTAAACCTACATATACACATAACGCACATCAAGTTTTTGGCGCCGTTGCCGGGGACACAAGGATTTTAAGAAAGTTAGGAATCAACGGCCTAATCGTTTTTCTTATTTTTCTATTTTTTTAGGATTTTTCTTAGTTTTTTCGGCTTCTGCAAAACTCAGCACGGGCCGTGCCCGCTGAACACGCCCCGTGCCCAATCATTGGAACTGGCAATCCTGTTGGAGAAGCTTGCCAGAAAATTTAACCGATGAAAATTTTGCATTAATGGCAAATGATTGTGGTAAACATGCAAATTTATGTTTCATGGCTATTGAACATATCTCAGGTGAAGAAGATCAAGTTCAAATAACTGTTGGTGAAAGTCTTGTTGAGGAAACTACAGATAGCTTAGGTCAAATATATGTTTGTGACCAGTAAGGATTGAAGAAAACTGTCCTAAAAGTTCCACCGAATGTATCAGTGTGGATCAAGTTCAAATGGCTGCCTCTAAGGTATCACCTCAAACTCTCAAAGAGTTGTGTTCTGACAGATGTAACATAGATTTTGAAAATGTTAAAGAGGTAAATGAAAAATTAAGAGAAAAGCTTCAAATCAGTGAAATAGTTCTTGAAAAATTGAAAAGAGATTTTAAAACAAGAATTGCGGAAAAAGATCTAGAAATAAGCAGTCTCAAGCATGAAGCAACTATAACCAAGGACCAAGTCCAAACAATGATAGAAAAATATCAAATTTGCAAAAAGGAGTTGGAATCCACTTAGATTACATGTGAAAAATGGGTTGAATCTTGCAATGGTTGTGAGATGCTTTTAGAAAAATAAAATAAAAGCAATGTGATGTTTGGTGTTGGGTTTAGAAAGCATGATAAAGAACAACTTTCCAACACTTCCATTGACTCAGAAATGGTTGAGATTATTCCAACCAACTCAACTGGTGAAGAAATCATGATCATTAAACCTAGTGTGAAAAAGATTACTCTTGAAAAGCCACGAAGTTCCATTCAGGCTGAAAAACAAAAATATAAATTTAAACCCACATGGTCTGATGAATGTGATGTTCTTGAAAATTTCAAACCAGTTGATTTCACCAACCCAGATGCTCTCAAGCCACCCAAGATAAAAGTCATTCCTATTACCAACTCTCAAACAGATGCTAAAACATCTGATGCTAAAACATCTGATGCTAAAACATCTGATGCTAAAACATCTGATGCTGGAAAAAGAAATAAATGTAATACGAAAGCATAGGACCAAAGAACTACTTTGTAAATTTTGTGGAAAGAAAAATCATATAACAAAAGACTGTTTAAGTTAAGAGCATATGATATTAACAGAGGAAGCAGTATTTGTGAGTCTACATTTAAGTGCACCATCTGTGGAAAAAATCAATCATGTGACCTAACAATGCTCATTCCTAAAAACCTATGATATCAACAAGCATAGGTCAAAAGGAACAATGGCTTTCAAAAGGGAAGGTGGTCCTATAAACAGGATACACAACTATTTCCTAATAGAGTTGAGTCAAATCACACACCTGCCACACAAGCCTTGAACCAATACCCTGTTCACAAGGATGGTCAATTCCCAGATGCACCACACCACAATTCCAAGAGGCTATAGGCAACCACCATGTAATAGAGTACCTTATAGGTATGATGAATCTGTACACCTACTTCAAAAGCCAAGAATCAACATACACCCTCATGGATATGATCAAATCATCGGAAATGGTCAACCAACAATTGACCCAAGTGAAAAGCACTTGTAGAGGGTCAAAAGAAACTGTTTGAGATAGTTCAAAAGCTATTTGTTACAAATGACCATTACCAAAGAGCTGATATAGTGGAAGAAATCACTAAATCCAAAGCAGAAATTGCTTTGGCTCATCTGCAAAATTGACCCATTTCCACTTTCTGTAGGGTTAACAATTTGAAAGTACAAACAGAGGTTTCCCTAGCACATATGCTTATCTGAATAAAAGAAAGAAAATATTTTAGAAAAAACTCATCAAAAGGAAATTGCAACATTAATAAGTTGTTCTTTAAAATCATGAAAAATAAAAATAAAATTGCACTTTTTAAATCAAGAAAAGATTGTAAAAAATCAACATAAACAAAAATCTGTTTAGAGGAGTGAAACAACTATTTTTGTGGTTCCAAACTCTTTTTAATCATTGTTAACCACTATTTGAAACAAAGAACCAATGATCCTTTATCCACTATTTGACTAACAAAAGTCAAACAGACCCACTGTTTCTCAAAACCAACCATTGTTTTCATTCAAAACTCTGTTTTATCCCAATAGAGGTTTCAAACATGTGTTTCCATCCATCTGTTGACAAAAGGCCAAACAGATGTACCACCACTGATGTTGTTATCCAAACGTCTGTTAAGACCCAACAGAGGTTTCAAAATAGACCTTTGAAAACAAACCTTATCTTTCTTCTTCAAAGGGTTTCCTTAAAGGGACCCACTCTCTGAACAACGTTTCGCCATAACAAATAGCTGTTGCCCACGTAGCTCAAAAGTAACTGTTGTCCATTCTGGCATCCCTATTCACAAACCCTATAAAAACCCTTGTCAAACAGATTTTTCATGTATCCTGAAAAACTCTCAAAAGTCAAAGCATTTCAAATGAGAAAAACTCAGAAATTGCATTCAAAATCATCGTTTACAATCAAAAGACTATCTGATCAAAAGATTTTCAAAATATTTGACAAAATTTCACTATGGCCCTTGTTCTCTAATCATCTCACAACTACTTGTCGTATCTTTTCAAACATGGTAAGAACACTAATTTCCACTCCATCATATATATTATCACATCATCAAAATACCATCACATACTCACCCCAAACTCCCCAATTTATCTAGCTACCCTCCAATAATTTTGGGCAAAAGCATATTTTCTACTTGAAAACAAAAGGCCCAACATCATCACATCTACCATAAATGGAGAACATGTTGAGATAACTACACAATCCATTTCCACAATGTTCAATCTACAGGATATGGCAGGTATGGAATCTTTCCCTAAAAATGACTTACAACATGAGTTCATAAAAAGGAGATATGAAGCTCAACTAGTGGGAGCCAAATTTTTCAAACCAAAATTCCCACCGGAAATGAAATTCTTCTGACATACACTTTTGGTTTGCATGTCTGCCAAGACCATAGCTTTTAATGAAATTCCCCTAAAAACTCAGTACTTAGGATATGTAATTTTGACAAACACAGATTATAAGCTATCCCAAAAACTTTTTATGGATATGGTAGCAAACATTACAACAATCAAAAGAAATACTTGCAGCCCTTTTCATTTATATCCACGACTGTTGAGCTTTTACCTACAAGGTGTTTTAAAACAAGAAAGTTTTGAAAAAGGTGAAGCCCTTCAAATAAACAGTCTTTCAAATGAAACATTCACGTGTATGATGACAAAGGGTCAAGAAAATATGGGTGAAGAAAATGTTTTACAAAACCAAGCAACATCTGTTGTTGATCCCACTGCTCCTGGTGACCACAGTGCACAACCCAGCAGTGTGGAACACACTAGAAATTTCCACAAAAAGCACTTCCATTCCTATCCCCAAATCCAAAAGAAAAACCAAAAAGAAGGTATCTCTAGGGGTTGAGATGCCAGAGTTACCTGTTGTAGCACAAATGCAGCAAGCATCTGTTGTTACTTCCTCACAATAGATGCATTCATATTTACCTATCCAAACTCCTCACTCATCCTCACAAAAGGATAGTGTTGTAAGCACAGAGAACCAAATCAAGAGGGAGACTACTCACTTGAATATCTCTTCTCAAGCCCCTCTCACAGGGCTACTTTTTTTTTACTCCACAAACCACAAAACCAAGCCCATCAACATTCCAATCATTGCTTGATGCAAGATAAAACTGACTTGCACAAACCTAGTTCCTCTCAGTAACACATCATAGAGAGTATACCTCAATAAGTGACTAGGACAAGTTCAGAAATCATTGCTAGCCCACAAGCAGATGAGATGACACCTCTTGTGTCTCAAGGGATACTTGAAGGTTTTTCAAGTGGGGCAGCTACTACAATTGTTGAGACAACAGTCTTTCAATTGGATAGTAGTTACATAACTAAGACCTCCTTGAATGAAACAAGTGTTGAGACTACAAATGTAATCTCTATATCAGTTGGAAGTCCCAAGTACCAAGAAAAAAAGGGCACTTGGTTCAAAACTAAGTTTAACCACCTTTGGTGAGAATTCAAATGATCCTATTAAGTTAGGTGATGGGTTAAACTCTCCAGAATCGATGGAGATAGTAACCAAGTTGGAATCTTCAGTTGATGAAATCAAAGAGATGATGAAGAATTTGGAACAAAACTCAAGACCTCGACCGTCAAATGAAGATATTGCAAAAGAAATATGGGTGCATGCACAGATGTACCTTCACCTTCAAAAACAAGCTGCAGAAGAAAAACAAAACATGCAAATGGAGTTAGTACAAACATTGATGGATGCAACGTATATAAAGATACTCAAGCATAGGTTAAGGCCATAAAAAACTTTATCCTTGAAACCACCGGTACAACTCTTATTCTTCCTAAATATCAAGATGATGCCAAAAATGGGGAAGAAGATTACATGAGAAAGCTTCCACCTCTTGCCAAGAAAGCTGGAAAAAAGGCTTGACACCGCTGCAACCAAAAAGGCTAGACAAGAAGAAATTGCAAAAGCAGAAGAAAAAGAGAAAAGGAGAGATACAAGGGAAGCAAATATGCAGATAACAATGCAAGAGATTATTGAAAGAAAGATAATTCAAGATAATCAAGGATCTTCAAAAGAGGTTCCAAAAAGCACTGCATCAACTATCTGAACCACTGTTACCTCTATCCAAACACCTATTGCCCAAATCACTGCTCCCATAACCCAAACATCCGTTGGCACTACAAAAGTGATAACAAATGTTACAACCACACTACTACCACCACCAACAACACATATCTCCCCTAAAGGACTACTTATCAAAAGAAAACCAACAATAAAGCTTACACAACCACCATCAAAAACACCAATACTTCAAACCAGAACCAGGAGAACAAAATTCATTGTCCAAGACGATGATGAAGAAACTCCTGATGCATCACCTATCAAAACTACAACCACTACAGCTTTATACATTACATCTCAACCATCTACAACAACCACCACAACACTAACCATTACATCTCCACCAACAAAACCATCTATCACCGTACTTGACCTATTAGAGTTAGAAAATGTAGCAAAAGAAATAAAATCTTTCTACTCAACAACTGACACCAGCCAACTTACCTTTCCATCCCTCAATAGATATTCAAAGCCTATAAAAATTAAAAAAGTACGTGGACCTAAAGATCATACAGGCTAAAAGAATAACTGGTGTTAAAAGCAAGGGAAAAAGTGATAAGGAGGCACAACAAATTCTATCTAAACAATTCACAAAAGTGAATACATTAGAAGATTTTGCCAAAGATGTCAGTCAAAAGGCTTCACAAGGACCAGTAAACAACCCTTAGCTTAGGAAAGCTTTAATGGAAGATTACTTAGAATTCATCATGAAAAATAAGCCTTATACAGCCACAAGAGCTTAATTCACTGGTTGGACTACATAATGTTTTAATACCAAGAAAATTTTGAATAGGGTGAAGCCCTTGAAATGAATAGGCTTTCAAATGAAACACTTACATGCTGGCCTCAAAAGGTCAAGAAAATGCCCCTGAAGAAAATGTTGGTGCATATATCTGTCGACTTCGTCTTGTATCGAGTCTTGAAATAGATTAGATAGATCAGGGCACGAAATATGAGAAAAATGTGAAATATATAGGATGTGAGCATTTCGCACGAAATGAGATGTGTCCATTTCGTACGAAATAGCAATGGCCATTTCGTGTGAGGCCATCTCGTGCGAAATGGGTCTGCCTATAAATAGTGGCCTTGAGTCTTTCATTTGGAACGTTTGGTTTCCGGTAGTAAAGCTCTGCCGAAGTGTCTACAACATTGTAAAACGATCTGATATCAATACAAGAGACAGTTTAAGTGAATCTAAGTGCAAATCAGCTGAAATAACTCCGATACGTCTGTTTCCGCCTTTCGTATTGGACGGGATCTCTTCTAAACGATCTGATATCAATACAAGAGACAGTTTAAGTTAATCTAAGTGCAAACGATCCTACATGTGGTATCAGAGCTCGGGAGGAAGAGTTCTTACCATTTCAGTTGTTTTTCATCTAAAATTCTGATTTCTACTCACTTTCTTCACCATTTTTCAAAATTAACTGAGATTTCACGGATAAAATGGCTTGATTTTCACATATAACGTGCGAAACACTGTTTTAACAAACCCTTGAAAGAATCAGACCTAAAATCGAAGTAAAACTTGATCAATTTTGTGAAAAACTATCCGAAAGTGTGACATCAGCACCAATTCGCACGAATTGGATACCAGATCGTTTGAATTTGCTTCCATTTCGCACGAGCTGAGTTTCCATTTCGCATCAAGTGCCAATTCGCTTGAAACAGTTCATTAGATCTTCATCTCGTACGAATTGGTAATTCAGAACATCATTTCGCACGAATTGGGAGAAAAGGATCCATTTCGCTTGAAACAACATTCCATTTCGCACGAATTGCACCATTTCGCACCAAGTTACTCAGATCGTGTGAAACATCATCCATTTCGTTTGAAAGTCTAAGTTTGTGAAATTTTTGAAACCAAATCATGGAAAACGAATTCTACAATGCCTTTGCTACCCCGATCACTGTTACTCAGAATACGATGCTAGAAAATGAAACGGGCACCACGCAAAAACCGCCTAAGCTTATGAATATTGAGGAGTATAGTGGATGGGCATAACGTTTTGAAAATTGGGTTCAAGCATATTACTTAGATGCATGGGAATGTACTGAATATCAATATGTTAGACCAGTTAAGGACAACGGAGAGAAGGCTGATATTAAATATCTAGGTGTTGATGAGAAAAAGAAATACAAAAATGAAAAGATGATGGTTAGTCTCTTGCAGGAAGCTATTAAGGAAGAAATCTTGATTTTACTACAACACAACGGAAGTGCACATTCAATATGGAAAGAACTAAAATCAAAGTTTGTTGGAAGTAAAGAGATGATCAAGAACAAAATGTCACTTTTGAAGAAAGAATTTGATCTATTTCATGGATTAAAAACTGAAAACACCAAGCAGATTATAGAAAGATATTGCAATTTGGTGATGAACATGAAGAGATTGAATATCAATAAAGATAAAGAAGAATTGATTGAAAAGTTGGCCGATGCGTTGCCACAAGATGTTTGGGGCACGTATCTTATGATGTTGAAAAATAAACCGAAATTTGACAATCTAACGCTGAGCTCGTTTATTGAACAACTCGAAGCTCAAGAGATGGAACAACAAAAGATAGCGAGAATGAAGGACTTTGATGGTGAACAAGACATTGGTCTATATTACAAAGGTGGTACTAGTGATAAGACCAACATTGCACCGAAGATCAAAACAGCTTTTAATGCAAAAAATTCTTCTGGAGGTTCATCTCAAGGTTCAAGTAGCAAAACTGGATTTTCTTCATATCCATCATTCGATCCAAATTTTTCAGCAACCAAGAATGGTAAAGTACTACAATGCAACATTGCGCTAAATCTTGAGAATGATCAAAATTACTCTGAAGAAGTAGCCAAAAGTCATATGTCTTTGTTGGTGACTGTGTTAGAGTCTTATGGGAGTTTAGTTGTAGGAAGGATCAGAAATCCAATGTTGACATAAGAGGATTACGATCAAATTGATGCTGAGGAGATGGAGTTAATGGATATAAAGTGGTGTTTGGCTAGTGTGTTGAGAAGAGCTGAGAAGTTTAAACAAATTACGGGAGGAGATGATTTTCGTGATGCAAATGTTTCTACTTTAGGATTTGATAAATCTAAAGTTACTTGTTTTCGTTGCAGGGAAAAGGTCATTTCAAGAGAGAATGCACAAACCGCGAAGCAAGTGGAGCTCAAAATCCATTCGGTAACAATGATTACTATCGAAAAGCGATTTATCATCAAGTTGCTCAACAACCGTATCAACAACAACAGCCACAAACTGCTCATGCTAAGAAGGAGATCAAAGAGTCATCAAGAAAAGCTTGTTATGGTATAATAGATCAAAAGGATGAAAGATTGCCAGAAGGTTTTAGCTGGGATAAATATTGTCCGGATGAAGAGATCTTAAAGGCTAAAGCTTTTGTTGCTCAAATCATTGAAGACAGTGCTGATGATAATTCGTATTGGGCAGATAGTATGAAAGAGCACTTAAAATATCTACCCGAGAGAGATGCTGAAAATGCTCGAGTGGCAAAGAAGAAGGTTGAAAAACAAGATGATCGTGATGATGATAATTCGTATTATGCAGATAGTATGAAAGAGCATTTAAGATTTCTAGCCGAGAGAAATAAGAATGATGATGAAGATGTCCGAGTGATAAAGAAGCAGGACAAAGAAATTCCAGCTTTCAAAATTAAAAAGGAAGCTGATGCAGTAAAGGTGTCTGAGAATTGTGAAAACTGTGAGACTCTGAAAAAGCACAACAACGAGCTGATTCATAACATGAACAGATTGAAAGAATCGTATGATGTTTTAAACAAAGCCATGAATCACTATAACGAGTCAAGCAGTGAACAAGCTATAGCTATGAAGACACTCAATGGAGAATACATGACAAAGCAGAAAATGGTCAATTATTACATTGATATATGTGCTGAGCTTGAACAGAAATTGGAAACTCAGAGGATAGAAACTGAAAGAGTAAACATGTTGTTGAAAAGTTACTCATGTTCTTCTTATGTGATTGACAGGATTTATCCTACAGTTGAAGGCATGAAGGCGTTTGAAGAAGAAACATCTGAAGAGAAGAATTCCAAAACAAAAGAGAAATTTGAAGAAAAGAATTCTGGTAAGAAACAAAGTGTTAGTTACAAAAAGTGTCCACCTCCGATTGAAAATGGATATTCTCCATGAAATCCTAATTCAGAAAGAGTCAAAAAAGGAAACCAACTTACAGTGGGAATCTGAGCCTTCATATAACTTTCCAGACAAAATTGATGTCACTTTCACATCATCCGACACTGATCATGAGTCCGAGATAATTAAGAAAGTGGTCGATCAGGTGTTGGATAAAGATGACACGGAGGAGTCAAAATCAGAGTCAAAGTCTGAGTCGGACACTTCAAGTCCAACAGTAAAAAAGGACAAACGGGTTTACAATAAAGATTTTCTGTTATCACAAAATAATTTGAATGTTGAAACATTCAAAGTAGCATATACTTTGAATGATTCTGACAAATTATATTCTGATGAAGAATTTCCAATAAGAGGTGTCAAATCTGAAATGATCAAAAAGGTTTTCAAACTAACAGAAATTAACATTTCTGAAATAAAAAATGTAAATTTTGCTGAAAAAGCTAAACCTTACACCTCAAGAGTTCAACAAAGGTTAAACAAGAAAAAAAGTTACAGTTCTGGTTCAGGTTATCGAAAGAAACCAAACCATAACGGTAATTTCAAGAAGAAGGGATTGGGTTTTATTTCACCAGAAAATCATAAAAATGAGAAAACTTATAAACCAAAAACTGTATTTGTTTCAGGGTCAAGCTTGGAAGAAGAAGAAAAGAGCTCATTCTGGAAGCAGACAAACAAAGAATTCCTTGCTAAGAAGCAAGAAGAAATAAAGAATGAAGCTGCTCAGAAGAAAGAGACAAGAACCTGTTATAAACGCAGAAAAGTTGGTCACATTGCCTTGAACTGTCAAAAGGCATCCAACACAAAACAGGAAGTTTCTATAAAACTCAAAGAAAAGATGGTTGATAATGAACCACCAACCAAACAATTTATAGTGTTTAAAAATTCAAAGTTTGAGGTTGGTGAGTGTTCAAAAAGTTTTTATAAAAGAAAAGTGAAACTTAACAACGAGAAGTGGGTTGTTAAGAAATCAGATGATAGTTCAAGCAATGATTCTGATTCGTCAAAATCTGAGGAGCTATTTTCTGGCGATGAATATGACTCGTCAAAGTCAGAGGAGCCGCAAGTTGAGATAAAAAGTGAAACTTCAGTTCCGCCATTGGATGATGCAAATTTTCCACCATTGCGGGCTGAAAATTTAAAATCAAAAATTGGAAAAGTTGAGATTTCAAATCAAATTTTTTATGAAAAGAAAGAATTTGATGTTGAAAAAGCCTTTAACCCCACAGTTCAAAATATTTTTGGAAAAATGATTGACGGGAAGGTCAAAGGGGTAAAGGAATTTTATGAAAAGAAAACGAGTAAACCAGATAAAGATGGTTCACCCCAGGTTAGTAACTAGGATAGAACCTATCATGACTAAAAATCTGGACTTGCCGGAGCTCCCAAGTTGGTAACCGTGGAGCAGGAATCGGCATCTTTCTTGAAAAATTCAAAATTGTTATATTTCGACTTACAAGTGGTACTGGTGATAAGATTCTACAAGTGGTTAATCTAGGTCATTAAGTTAAACTTGATTTAACTTTCATCCAAGTGATATTTTTTACAAGTAGTAATTTGATAACAAAGTGATGAATGATCCCCGATCTTACAAGTGAGTTGTGTAATCAACAAAACTTATTTTCCGGAAAAACCATTTTGATTAAAACAAACTTAAGTGTTTTGAAATCATAATGGGAAAATAGTTTGTTGTCAGGGGAAGTTCTGATTGTTTATGCCAAGTGGATGGAGATTTGAAGCAATTCAAATCGGTTTGACAAATTTTCTTTAAATGATTTTGAATTTTAGGGGGAGTAAAATTTTTCAGAAAATCCAAAAACATTAGAAAATTTGAAAATGACAAAAACATGATAAAATTCAAAAATGAGTTTTGTTGAGAAAAAGAGGAAATGATAGTACATCAGTAGACAATCACAGTACGCTAAAGATTTGGAAAGACAAATGTGATAAACGGTCTCACTGATGATGTGCCAGTAGGTTTTCGCACGCTTAGTAGATTGTTTTCGAGATATAAACCTAAATATCGTACTTACTTATCTCGTGGGGAACATCTCTCGGATATATGGGTAACCCCCGAAATCTTGTTTGAAGGGCTTTCTATTTCTGACATACTAGGTCTTTGTGCGTGGTGATATCTGGGGTATTATACATGGACTTCTGATTTTGCGGGAGCAATAGCCTAGTCCTCGTATAATACTTTGCATTGCTTTAATCTTAAAGCTCGCCCTCAGCATAAAAAATGATGAAACATTGAAAAATGCTAATCATGTGCTGTTGAAAAGAAAAGATTCTCTAAAGGGAACCCACCGAAAAGCAAACCATCATCTCTCTGATTTTGCGGAAGCAATAGCCTGAGCTCTCATGGTCTCGCATTTAACCCCTTACAGATATCATTAGTGTACATTCACCTGTAAGACTGAATATAGGAGTCTGGATACGGGAGTATATTCTGAGGTGGGACATGCGAATAAGTTTAAGTGTTTAAAACACTAATCCCGTATCTCGAAACAGTTGAACTTTGTGTGAAAATTTAAGTGGATCAGTATACTGACAATCTAAGTGAATCGTTTAGAACTTAATATGTTTAAAGCTTAACGGTGCTAGTGGTTTGTCACAAACTGATATGATCCTCTTACACAAACTCACAAAAATATTGTCTGTAAATATTTCTTTACTGCTTTTCATTAAACAAAAATTCAAAAAGATTTTATTTCATCTTATTTTCGACAACTGATGTTGAAAAACTGATTTTCAAAATTCCGAGTGCTAAACATGATGAACATCAGGTTTGGGAGAGTTTGTTTGAGATGAAGAGTGATGTTAAAAGTTTGAGAAAATTTGAGAAATGTCATAATCTAACAAGTGATGTGTTAAGATTGATTTTACAAGTTGTAAGCAGAGATTAAAATTGTCATAAATATATATCTTATGTTTTGGGTAGAGAATTGTGCAGGTAAAGCCAGGTTACGATCTTAGAACCTGTGAAAGCCTTTAGATTGTGAATTCCAGACTGCGATCCTAGCTTATCGAAAGGGGGAGTCTGAAGACATCAAGAGGGAGTCTGAAGATGTGAGAGCCAGATTTAGATCCAGGAACAGTGTTCAAGATAGAAGCTGCTGATGCTGAAGAACTTAAGGAATCAAGAGATCTAATCAAGAGAATTAGAGAGAGGATAGAGTTAGGTTGCGATTCTGAAAGAAAAAGAGAGAAGAGAGAAGATTGAGGATGCTAACAATGTCAGATTCTTTGAAGAGAGCAAGAAGACCGATAAAGACTGAAGATGTGACATACCGAAGACTCGACACCAAAGACTTCGTCAACATCCAAGGGGGGGTCTATTGGTGCATATGTCTGTCGACTTCGTCTTGTATCGAGTCTTGTAATAGATTAGATAGATCAGGGCACGAAATACGAGAAAAATGTGAAATATATAGGATGTGTCCATTTCGCATGAAATGAGATGTGTCCATTTCGTACGAAATGGCAATGGCCATTTCGTGTGAGGCCATCTCGTGCGAAATGGGTCTGCCTATAAATAGTAGCCTTGAGTCTTTCATTTGGAACGTTTGGTTTCCGGAAGCAAAGCTCTGTCGAAGTGTCTCCAGCATTGTAAAACGATCTGATATCAATACAAGAGACAGTTTAAGTGAATCTAAGTGCAAATCAGCTGAAATAACTCTGATACGTCTCTTTTCGCCTTTCGTATTGGAAGAGATCTCTTCTGAACGAATCGTTTGGTCGTGCAAACGATCCTACTGAAAATGTTTTACAAAACCAAGCTACAGAGGTTACAACATTTATTGTTGAGCCCACTGCTCCTGATGCCCACAGTGATCAACCCACCACTGTGGTACCCACATCAGATATTTCCACACAAACCAACTCCACTCCCATCCCAAATCCAAAAAAGAGGGTATCTCTGGATGTTGAGATGCAAGAGATCTCTTGGAAACACAAAAGCAGCAAACATCTATTAATACTTCCTCACAACAAATTCAAACATCTCCACCCATCCAAACTCCTCACTTATCCTCACAAAAGGATAGTGTTGTAAGCACATGGGAACCAAATAAAGAAGGAGATGATTCATTTGAACATTTCTTCTCAAGCCACTCTCCTAGGGCTACTTCTCATTTTACTCTACCACCCACAAAAACAATACCCCCAACATTCCAATCATTGCTTGATGCAATTGACAAAATTGACTTGTGCATACCTAGTTCCTCTTAAAAACATATCACTGAGAATATACCACAACAAGTGACTAGGGCAAGTTCAAAAGTCATTGCTAGCCAACAAGCAGAGGAGGCTACACCTCTTGCGTCTCAAGAGTCACTTGCAACTTTTTCAAGTGAGGCAGCCACTACAATTGTAGAGACAATAGTCTCACAATTGGACAGTGGTTACATAACTAAGACCTTCCTGAAGGCAACAAATTTTGAATCAACAATAGTTCATTCAATAACAGTTGGACGTCCCCAGTACCAAGAACAAGAGGCACTTGGTTCAAAACCAAGTACAACCACCTCTGGTGGGAATTCAGATGATCCTATTAACTTAGGTGATGGGTTAAGATACAAGGATTTGATGGAGAGAGTACCCAAGTTAGAGTCTTCTATTGAAGAGATTAAAAATATGTTGAAGACCTTGGTACAAAACTCAAGACCTCCGCCAACCAATGTAGAGATAGCAAAAGAAATGTGGGTGGCACAAATGTACCTCCATCTTCAAAAAAAATCTCAGAAGCAACAAACAACATGCAATTGGAGCTGATACGAAACATGGTGGATGCTAGGTACAAAGATACTCAAGCATACCTTAAGCCCATCAAAGAACATATTCTTCAAACCATTGGTACAACTCCCATTCTCCCCCAAATACATAGATGATGCCAAAAAGGGGGAGAGTGATAACATGAGAAATCTCCCTCATCTTGTAAAGAAAGCCCAAAAGAGGCCTGATACTTCTGAAGCAAAAAAAGGCCAGACAAGAATAAATTGAAAAAGAATAGAGGAAAGACACAAGGGAAGCAAACATGATGATGACAGTGCAAGAGATTATTGAAAGAAAGAAAATTCAAGATAATCAAGTCTCCTCAACATAGGTTTCTAAAAGCACTGCATCAATAAATCCACCACTAACTATCCAAACCATTGTTTCTATTGCCCAAACATTTGTTGTCACTACAAAAGTGACAAGACATGTTACGTCTGCACTACCATCAACACAAAAGTCCCTTAAAAGGCTACTCATCAAAAGAAAACCATCTACAAAACTTCCACTACCTCCATAAAAAACACCCACACCTCAAACCAGATCCAGCAGAGGTAAATTCATTATTCAAGATGATGATGATGAAGAAACTCCTGATGCATCACCTATCAAAACCATCACCACACAACACTAACCATCACATCTCTACCATCAACCACAACTGCGATAACGCAACCATCAACCACAACTTCCATAACCATCTATTCACATCCAGTGGAATTAGAAATTATATCAACAGAAATACAGTCTTTCTATTCCTCATCTGAACCTAGCCAACTCTCCTTCCCATCTTTGCATGATCTACCAAAGTCTTCCAATGTCAAAGAATATTTAGAACTAAATCTTAAACAAGTAGAGATGATTGCAGCAAATAGAAGTAAAAGGAAAGGAGACAAAGAGGCTTAGCAAATCTTATCAGAAGAATTCACTAAAGTGAATAGACTTGAAGATTATGCTAAGGATCTTAGCAAGAAGGCTTCACAAGGCCCTGTAAGTGACCCTAACCTCAAAAAAAGCATTATGGGAAGACTACATGGAGCGCATAATGAAGAACAAGCCTTATAAAGCAACAAGAGCTCAATTCTCTAGATGGTCTACAGAAGGCCTTCTAGAAGAAATTTTGAGGATTGAGAAAATAAAAGTCAATCCTAATATCCAACCCACTTGTCCCAATTGGAGAGTAGGTAAAAAGCCTGTTGGCCAAAAGGCTCCTGAACTTAAAAGGATGAAAGAGGTGATGGTAGCAGCCAAATTTGGCTCTATGCAATCAATGGCCAGATGGGATAAGCCAACAATCAAAGAGAACTACAAGAAACTTGAAACTTTAAGAGCAAACGATCCCTTAGTCCCAAAGACGCCAAATTAGAAAGACATAAACATTCCCATCAGATCTCCGGTTGACCCTTCAAAGCTTCCCACTGCAAAGAACATCTCTTCAGCTATCAGAAGCTACCTCAAAAGGCTAAAAGAGATATCTACAGAAGACTTGAAGAAATATGAAGATGAAATAAGAAAAGAAGGGATCAAGAATGAATTAATGTATGGGCATCCAGATGCTAAACCAGAAGAACTGCTTAGGCAAGTCTTAGGAAAGCAATTTCACTCAACTCATCAAATAATATCTACCCCAAGAAATCCATCTAGCTTAAAAATTCTAAAATGGCCATCCATCAGGGCAAGCCATGAATTGACAATAGTCAGAGCTAATGGAGAAGTGTAAAAGAACTCAATAAATAGTGCATCTGGACTAAAAATTGAAGATCTCAAGACTTACTGAGTCTTCCACTTGAAAGGGATCCAGATGACTCCCTCTCTATAAAATTTGAGAAGCAATTCAAAGCCCAAATCAGAGAGAAAATGATAAGGAATAAAGTTGATCTAATAAACATCTGTTTTGGCATCATCTGTTCTAGGGGAAGATTGTTGGACCTACAAAAGAACAAATGATATTCAAAAGCCAAAATATGACCTATCTGATCAAGAAATAAACAATAGATAAAGCATTCTCCTCCCTAAGATAGTGAATCTTGAACACTAATCAGAACATCTGTTGAAGACATGCTAACATCTGTTCAAGCCTTGGAAACCATTACTGAAGAATAACCAAGCACTGATCAAGAACAAAGTGTTGTTGAAGCAAAGATTTGTTCAAGAAGACCAAACATCTGTTCAGGCCGAACGGAAATCTGATATGAAGCAAAAACGGTTTAAAGATCAGTATATTCATCTATGTTACATTATTTTGCTTGAAACAAAGTTTTAGTATATTAGACCAGATGTTAGATTCCCACAGATGTTTGCAAACATCTATGGAATCTTTTCTATTAGGAATGTTAGATGTCACTATCAGGGTGATGTCAGCCGATTGCAAACATACCTTTTGTACTTAGTATAAATAGATCTCACCTGTTAGAGGTCTAGTTATCATTTCACACAGATTCTCTTTTGTACGAGCTGATCTTTGAGTGATCAAGCTGAGGGGGAGATTGTATAATCATCATATTGAAATTTGTAATCATTTAATTTCAATGGAAAATAACTGATAAAGTTGTTTGTTCTTATTTTTTTTCTTAAAAATCACAAGTATCAAACTCAGATCTTAATAGTGTGTCTAAACATAAAATAATAAACATGAGATAATGTGGTGTTTCAAATATGAAACATTGAAAATGTCATGGGCTTTGCTCATAATTGGGCTTTGTATGCCTTCCATACGTCACTTTCGTAATCACGTGGGCCCCCGTGATTACCAAGCTTTTGTATGGTTCACATATGTTAACCCGTTAACGTACATAAAAACTAGAAAAAATAGTGAAATATTGAGAAACTTGAAATAATGTGAAGTGAAATAATGTCGGAAGGTACCGATGGATGTATACGAAGACTGGTCAAAGTATTGTTAGTTCACAAAACGTTTGGTGTGACATTCTTTGGCCTAATATGTCTTTTGTACTCTTATCTTTAACCCCTAGCTACGCACACTGGTCAAGACGTCCCAACTACCGGTACTTAAACCCTTCCAGTTACTACATGTCCGTTACGTGAACTTACTTTGATGAGATTTTAAAAATGAAAGATAAAATTCAAAATTAAATAGAAGTAAATGAAAAATATTTTTGAGGATAACTGCAATGTTTGGAACTTATAATAAGGATATTATAAATTTTAATATTTATATCGTCCAATGTTTGTGGTGTGATATTATTATGTGCATATGTATATATATCATATACATTATAAATATATAAACAAATCACATATTATCATAACATGTAATACTTAGATCACATAGCAATTATAGTGCTCACATGCATTTGTGTGTGATATTCGGGAATTTAAAAGCATGCAGTCAAATAATGATCATAAGCTAGAACATAATAAGTTTGCACATAGCAGTTAAACATTTAATCAACTACGTCTAAGGGTCTAATAACCTATCCTAAATCCCTATAGTCATTGGTTCTGATACCAATATGTCACACCCTGACCCGCAGCGGATTAGGTGAGCAGGGCATGATGATTGTTCATAACTCATGATACTAATTAAAAATTTAATATTATTTAGATTCAAATTCAATAAATGTCTCAAAAACCACAATACATTCAACTTGTCCAAACAAAACATGACAAAACAAATAATCTGTTAATTTCTCTAACACAATCATCCCTACATGGCATCATTAACATCCTCAAACATGTTTACCTGTATCATGTGTATAAATAGTTTTTGGGTCAACATAAATTTGTATTAAGAAAAATGTTAACATGCGAATCCAATGGTAATTAAATGATGACGATAAATGTTAATAATAAAAAATAACTCATAACCAATCATCCAACAAGATAACGTAAATGTACCAACTGAACTGAACATGACGACACTGTAAATATGAGACTCAAGCCCACCAACGACCGAATCTAAATGATGTGGCGATACTAGGCAACAACCCATGGCCGTGGGGAACATAGTCAGCCTGATGGATCCATGTGAATAATGATTAACGACGCCTGATTAGCGACAATGGCTATTGACAAAAACACTGAACAAACTACAACTACCACATAATCATACATTGAACTTTGCATGTACTTGAATAATGAAAACTTGAAGAAATTAATAAATGCGTTATGACACATAATACTCCCCAAAACATTTAAAATGTCAAAAAAAAAAAAGAATTGGGAAAGATCTACTCACGGGTTGTGTTTTGTGATTCCTTGAAATAAGCACACAATGGAAGAGGAAACTTCAAAGGACGAGAATTATCCTAAAACATAAATACAAAATCCTAAATATAATATATACAAAACCACAATGAATCTTTATCGATTAATTATTTTACTTTTTATTATTATTAGCAAGGTAAGTTTCGTGTCATCATGGTTTCCTAGATCCTAAGGATCCGTGTGAGATCAGAGTTATATCACCTAGTAGAAGGTTAGGACTTGTCCTGACAATATACTGTTGCGAATATGATTAACCTGTAAATTTATCATTGCCTCGTAGAAGGTTAGGACTTGTCCTAACAATATATCGTGCCTTATCGTAACAATCCTCACCACTACACCACTTCTGTTTCTATGTTCAAATATGTTTCGCTTAAATTCTAAATAAAACCTGCGTTGTATCGTCTTCATCGTTCATACCCAACTCGAACCCTAACCATTTATTCCCTCAATTGGATCAACACAGATATCGTTTGATTAACCACATTAAGTTTTTGATCTACATAAAAAGGGAATATGAACGACGAATAATGTACCTATGGTGACCTCATAGAAAATATTCCGCCAAGGTTTCTGTTTTCCGCCGATGTATGCAGACGATGATATCAAACGTTTTGAGATGAAACTGCATAGGTCTAAAGGTTCGCATGTTCGATTTATGACTTGTATTTATAAGGGTTTCAACATCAAACAATAATTTATTCGATTTTGATTCGGTTTCTAAAGAAAACAATTTTGAAGATTTGAATTGATGAAACACGATATATGGTTGGTTTTAACATCACGAATACGCTTGATTCGAAGCCCCGGTTCCTGCTTTACATTATGGAAACAATAACCTCATGTAAAAACAAATATCAGAGAAGATTTGGACAGGATTTGTGAAAGATATGGTTGAGGTTCGTTGTTAACAGTCTTTGGCGGCAATCCAGTATTTAAAATCCGCGTGAAGTTTCGTTTAAAAGGAAACAAGTATTTTGTATCATACCAAAATAGGTAGGGGTGGAGTGGTAGTGGATGTGTATGGTGTTAATGGGTCGGCGAGACCCGGGTTTGAGTCCCACGGCACACCATTTTTTCTTACTTCCTTTTTAGCAGATTTCATAAATGACATTATCAGTCCCTGCAAGTTTATAATTTAACATGTGCTAACTAAGTTAATTATATCCTAACAACCCAACTTAGCTTATTAAATAATTAAACATTAGTGTTAAACAACTTTTAATAATAAATAAAATAAAAATAATCCCATTCTTATTATTGTTGTTGGTCCCAGTTTGGACTTAAAAACTTCTTTTCGCGTAATATGGTAAGTGATTTCAACAGATGTGAAAATAGTGTGCGGAAATAGAAATCAGACTTTCAAGAAACAAGACCTATAGAATTATCAAGTTCATATCACTTTGAAACAAAATGGTTTACAAGGTGATTGTAAGGTTATTATCTATTACAAATGAATACTTGAATTCTGAGGTGAAAGGACAATGGAGTTTGTAGTATGTATTGAATGCTAGGCTTAACTCATTGTTCTCTGCTTGATGAGCCTTCTATTTATAGAAGGCTTGAATACATGAATAAACATATGTTTATTCATGTATATTCCCTGCAAAAAGTAGATTCTTGACATATTCATTGAATCCAATAATCAAGTTGCCGTTGTCATCATGATATCCAATAATGTCAAGTTGCTTCGGTTATTGTAGCAGGATAGAACTGATTTTTAGACAAGTGGGGTTTTTATCATAATTTCTGATAAACCACTTCATCAGAAATTCTGGTGAACAAATCATCAGAAAATCTGATGATCAGAATTGTCAGAAACTGATGATATTTCATCAGATCCATCAGAAAGACCTTTTCTGATAATCTTCTTCAGCTCTTGATCAACTTATGATACTTTGAAGTAGATATTGTTCTTTTCAGTTGCCCTATCCGATCTTCTTCTTCTTGTTGTGATCTTCAAGACTTTTATCTTCTTCATAGATCAAGCTGAATCTGATTTTCTTCAATACTTACAAATAAAGTTCCCTAACAGTTTCCCCCTAAGTATTGTAAGAAAATGAACTACCTCATCAACAGAAAATTTCCAAACAGTGGAAACTTAAAATTTGCAAATTAAACAAGTTACTACTAGTCTGAAAAACAAATTACGTGATGAAATAAAATTCAAAACAGATATGTTCTTCAAAATAGCTTTGCCCTCTTTAGTACATCTCCTTCCTTCAATTTTTTTTTGTAGGAAATGTACTTGTTGCAGATGTCATACATGTCTTTGTACCAGCTTCTTGCTTGAATCCAATCTTCAATCATTTGTTCAATTTCCTACCTTTGAATCTTTTTGTTCATTCCTATCTTCTGAAGTTGTTCTTGTCTCATGTTCATACTTTTCATAATGAAATTCAGAGTCTGATTTGAGTATTTGCAGATTTCAACACTTCTAAACAGAGCCTTGTTCTTCTCAAAATCTCTGTAGATTACACCATAGTTATGTCTGTCTTTTATTTTTGGCAGTTCAATGATGTCTATAGATCTTGCATCTTCTCTCAGCTCTGAGGGAATTCTTATTTTTGGTGCACTAAGATTGACCTTTTTGTTGTGCACATAATCATAGTTGATGCATAAATCAAAGTTAGAAAAAACCATTCTTTCAAACAGCTTTATTCCAGCATTTGATATGTTCTTTAATGCTCTTCTGATTTCTTTTGTGTTTCCCTTTTCTTTTTCATAATGATCCTTCATGAACAGAATGTCCAAAGGATGTAGTCTGTCAGCAATCTCTTCATCAGTCACTTTTTCTTCTTCCACATTTTCTCTGAGAAGTGTGTATATGTTCTGCAGATAAGCTCCTCCAATATCATCAGTTCCAATTTTTACTTCATCCACTTTCTTAAATCTTGTTACTAGATTCTCATTGATGTAGTGAATGCTTCTTGGACCTCTTTCTAATCTCTCTGCCCATATAGCCATTCTGTAAGGAGTTGGTGGCCTTTCTGGTACATAATCCTTTGACCAATAGTATTTCAACAGATTGTATTCAGAGAATATCATTATATCCCTGTCAATCTATCAAACCATGACAGATTGAGTTTTAGAGATTTTTCTGTTTACAATCTGTGGTTTTCTTGAATCAGATTCTTGTTCCCATTCATTCATTGTTTGCAGGTTCATCAATTTACTTATGGCAGTGTCATCAGAAGAAGTTGGTTTTGGAACAGTTTGAGAAGTTATAAGTTTCAAATTTGTGACAACTTGAGGTTTTGAAGTTGCTAACCTTTACAGCATTTCATCTTTTGAGACATTTGGAAGTGGACCCATTACAGTGGTTCCAGCTTCAGTGATTGGTGTAGCAGATAATTGTTGTGGGGTTGACTTTGGAATTTCTTGGTGAGATCCTTCAACAGATTTGCCTTCATGATTTCTTTGGGATCCACTTTAGCCAATCTGGCAATGTTGTAGTGTATTCTTTTCATTAGATGTTGCACTTCTCCTACCAGATTTGAGTTGCTGGTTATGCTTTTCTGAACTTTTGTAAATTCAGTTTGAGCTTTCTCCTGCATGGCAGCCCATTCTTTTGTCAGCTTTTCAAGGGTATCTGTGATACTGTTGTTGCTTGCCCTTAGAATGGTGACTTCCTCCAAGACCTTGTTTGCACTGCTTGATTGTCTTGACTCCACAACATTTGTAACTTGTGTCTTGATCTTTTCTATTTCTGTGAAAATCTTCTGAATTTCTGATGCAGAGATGTTGGTTTCTGGTGCCTTTTCTTTTAGCTTTTGCATAGACTTTAGTGCTTCAGTGTTTCTTTCAGTTTGTGCCTTTATGACCACCACTAATTCTGTTAAAGTTTTCATATCTGCCCTTTGACCTTGTATCTCTGTCAGCAACAAATCAAACTTTTCTTCCACTGGACTCTTTCTGCAGACTTTGACAACATTTTCTAGGACAATTTCCAAATTTTCTTGTGTCATGGGTGTTTCAGGGATATTTGGAACAACAGATGTTCCCTCTAACATTTCAGTTGTAAACACATTTGCAGCTGTTTTGGAAATAATAGGGTCACTTTTGGCTTTACCAGATTTTGGTGCAACCTTAAGTGTACCAGAGTCATCTCCACCAGAGGTGAAAAACACATTTTCATCCTGGATTTCCTTATGTCCTTCAATCATATCAGTTAATGATTCTCTATAAGTTGTTGAGGCAAACAGATTACCTTTTACCAGATTTCTTTGATAAGTTTCCTGATCTCTATCTGTTGAGATCTCAACCTCTTCCTCTTTTTCTAATTCAGAGTTGAGATGAATGGAACTAGTAACCTCCTCATTAACATCAGTGTTTCTATATTCTAATTTGTAAGAAACATTAATTGAATCTTCTAATTTTGTTCTTTTTGAAGAAGTATCAACTAAAACTGTGTTTAAAAGAGATGTACCAGCAACCCGAGACTCATCATGATTTATAACTTCAGTGGCTTCATTTGTTGTTCCAGCAAAGTGAGTTTCTTCATAATGTTTATCTCCAGCCTCTTCATGAGTCCCTCCAGCAACATGAGATTCTTCATACTGTTGATGTTCTGCTCCTTGATGAATTTCAAACTCTAAATGAATTCCAGCTTCAGGAGTCTGATGGCTTTCAGCATGTTCAGTCTTGTTTTCTGGTGAGTTGGTTATCATCAGAATTCCTTCTCCTCTCGTGGGCTCAGTTTCTGATGTCCACGACTTCTCAACTTCTTCTTCTTCTGGTGATGAAGAGCAGTTAAAAACTTATTTCCTAAGTTCTTCTGTTGGAGTATCTGATTTGGCAAGAAGTTCTTCATGTTGTAGTCTGTATTGTGAGTCTGTTGCAATGAGGCACAACATGCTTTCTGGTAACTCAGGAACATCATTGTCTGATTCCCATCCATGAGTGGCATTCCAAGCTTTCATGGTGTTTGAACTCCAGATATCTTCCAAAATTGGAATTTCTATGTTTCTTTTAGCAAATGTTTCAGAAATGAAAATTGAAATGAACCTTGGATATGGCAGATGTGAGGTTACTCTTCCATTTCTGGTAAGAATTGATCTTTTGAGTAGGTTGAAGATTTCTGCCCCATAATCAATCTTGAACCCTGTTATGAGTCCATACATGATTGACAGAATAGCTTGACTGATTTGATCAGCTCCTCCTATCTTTGAAGTGAGGCATTTGTTTAATACTTCCATCATCACTTGCCAGAAGGCTGGCATTTCATTTCTTCTGACTGCTCCAATTTTGCTGATTTTCTTGTTCTTGTAACCAAGCTTAATGTTAAAGCTTATCAAGTCTTCTCTTTTTGGTGCTTCAATGTAGTTATCAAAAACTGGAAGTTCAAGTCATTCTCTTACCCTTGCATGAGTTAATGTTACTGAAGCATTTCCCCATACATGAGCAGAGACCTGATTTTCTCCATCTTCAGTGAAAGTGTGAACAAATTGCTGTAGTAACTTTTCTGGTATTTCTCTTCCTTTTGTTAAAGCACTTGAAATTGGACACCTTATGAGATATTCTATCAAAAGTTGACATCTTTCATCATATTTTGAGTGCTCTGTATTCATCAGGAGGTTATTTTCTTTCATTGGTAGGAATTCTGTGTCTTCAACAAAAGGTACATCATGTTGAACAATTGGGATGTTGAGGTTTACTTCTGCCATTGCTGGATTTTGTGAGTTAGGGTTTGAAATTTGGGAATTTTGGATTTCGAGTGAACACAGGGGATATTGAGGTTTGAAGTTCTTGTGAAGAAGGTGAGTGATCTTTGAATTTCTGCTAAGTATGAGTTATATAGTGAGGGTTTTAGCAGATATTTATTGGTTTCTGGAGTTGAGGGGACATGGAACGTGTCTTGAAATGGCGGTAAAAGATCATTAATTACCTTTAATACTGTTAGATCGTGTGATGTGAACTGCGGTTCAGAATGTAACAGTTGGATCGTGGGTATCAAGACATTTAATGACGGTTGATCCTGTAACCGTGGTTATGCCTTCTCAACTTGTATTTTCTTCAATCATTTAAAAAAACTTATAAACTGAATTTTGATTGGAGAATTCTATCGGTCACATTACATCTTTTCATCTTTGTGGACCCCATTTGTCAAAGGTCCAATTAGCTTTCTTCTTAACATTCTTTCCTCTTTATAAGTCAAAGTTCCATTCTGATGATGTCATCATAAATTCAACATAAATTCGGTTAAGAGTATATATTTTTTTGAATTTGAATTCTGTTAACCTTTCAAGTGTGGTCAACAGAAGTCAACAATTTTCAACAGAATTTCTTTGTTGAAATTCCCCCTTAAATTGTGAGCTATTTTAACAGATTTCTGAAGTATCTCCCTTTTTTTTAGATGAGAGGGAATAAGTAGAGTTAGTAGACTTACATATGATTTTCTGGTGGCATCAAAGTGTTTTGTGCTTTCTTCAAAGTCAAAAAAATTCTTTTGGGAAACATTGAAATTGATAATTAACTTTTTCTGATATTTTCAAAAACTATTTATCATTTTGAGGCTTTATCAGAAAAAAAATTTCAGAGAGAGAAATTTTAAGTTATCTTACCAGATTTTAATCTTATGTCATCAGAAACTCAAAGTTTTGTGGCAAATGATTTGTTTCTGATGAACATATGTTGATTATTTTTTTTAATATTTGACTTCATATCTATCTTTATTCATTTTTGTTTTTGCTTCCCCCCAATAAAAAAACAAAACAACTTTAGAAACATACTATATTAAGATGAAAAAAAATATCTACACAAACGAAGTTTTAGACAAAAATGACCTAATCAAGGTCCATCCCTTCTCCATGATCCATCTCAAGGATTAACCATAGTTCAGTCATCAAACCAGAATTCTGATCAGTAGGTATGAGCATGTTGAGATTCATGTTTTGTTAAAGTCTCATCTCAGCTCTGGGAAAACCTGTAGGAACACTTCCAAAGCCTAACAAACTTGTGATTATCCTCATCGGAAATGAGGATAAACCAAGAATGGCTTGCCAGACCACATATTACTTGCAAAATCTTTTATTATGTAATAAGAGAAATTGTAAGGTGTGTCTAGTATGAGTGCTCGTATAGGCTCCATCAACCTATGGGAGGCTTCATGATGGTTGACAATCTTCTTTGAGAAACATGCTCCCATTTGTGTGATCAGATATTGCCATGGCTTGATAAAACCATTTTTGGTGATTGCTCCTAGAAGGTTACAGGATTGTAACCCATCTGCACCAAGGTTTCATTTATCTGTGCCTTTGTGAACATCACAACTCCATTATCGTCATTGAGTTGCAGAACCGTCCTGATGATATCTTCAGTTACCACAATTCTTTGATTGAGCACCACACTTTCGATAACAATCTGTCCTCTACCCTCATATTCTGATAATGTTGCATTTTTTCAGAACATTTGAAGAATGTCTGGGTAGACCATTATGTGGGCTGTTAGGGCATATTTCAAACGACTTCCCATGATCAGGTTCAGTATGGTTTGGCATCCTTCCCATTGAGGACCCTCAAGGTTGGTCCTCAGTCTGAGGTTGTAATAAGGATGATGAGGAAGTGGAAAATGATCAGCTTTAATGGTAAGCATGTTTTGAGAGTGTGAGAGTGAAGAAGATGATGAAGTTGAAATTTCTAGGGTTTTCTTATGTGATGGTGACAGACTTAGCTCGAGGTGATGATCATTTATAGTAAACTTGAAGTTTGCCATAAGTGATATCTACCTACTTATAGATTTTGTTTCATCACAATCTTTGTTATTTAATTTTCTATCAGATGACATAAGGAATATCTGAGATAAACTCTCCTGCATTTAATTATTTAGGCGGCTATTTTCTGATACTTTTATCATGATTACCTGCCTATATGTCACTTCTATCTCCTTAATATTGATGAGGTGTATTGAATGAAGGAGAGAAAAAGCTTAACTACCATTAACGAGTTCTCAGAGAATTTTTTTTATGATGTTATTAGCAAAAAGAAGGCAATATTTAAATAATAAGAAAAAAAATTATGTTTACGCAAATATGAGATATGAATAAGGATGGTGATATGCATGAATTCGTTTTGATAATCATGAATGATACTAATGTTTTAACAAGCTTTCTGATGTTTTATCAGAATTTTTGATGATTCATCAGATGTTCTGATGTTATATCAGATTTCCTGATGATACATCAGATTTTCTGGTGTTTCATCAGATTTATGATCTTGTTCATTGATTATCATCGAAACCATTTGTCAAACATTTTTCTGGTAATAAGGTTATCTGAAAGACCTTTATCACAAAATTAACCACAACTCAGCAGATTGTACTTTAAGCCTTCTACATAGGCTACTTTTTCTATGGTCAAATATCCATACCTTATACATCCATATCCCATAATCCTCCCTTTTAATTGTCACACCCCAACCGATGGCGGAAACATCAGGGTATGGCACTGAGCGAAACAGATTGTCCAGAAGTTTCCATAACAATTATCATTACCAATCAATTTAAAGTAACATGTCCCATACCATGTCTCAAAAGGTAAACAGATTATTACAGACAAAATTCTAGGCAAATAGTTTTATTCCGACAACTCAGATTTTTCAAATAGCCCAATTGTTTATCTGCTTCTAGAGACCCTTGATTTCATTTGTACAGACAACTATTTGTTAGCCTCTAGAGCCTTATTCTAGCCTCGATTTCCTAGAAGATAAGCATCCTAAGCACCTGTCACACACATTAAAATAACAGTCAATACACATAGTGTAAAGGTGAGCATACAAGTTTTTGATAGTAGCATATAGAGTTCGAAAGCGTTACGCATAACCAGCACGTACACAGAGCGAAATGAGGCATGTTAGTTATCGACATAGACCTATCGATACCAATGACTGCGGGTTGACTGCCCAAGGCAGTTCGTAATACATGATCACCACTGTAATCCATGCAAATAATTGTCCTTAACAACCCTCGAGTGAACGGGTGCTGAGTCCAAACTAATAGTACTATTGTTGCTAAGGCAGGTAGACAGCATTCCATGTGTAAACATAACAAACAAGCATTCATTAAGTCACGTATAACATGAGGTAACGGTTAGCGTTTAAAGTATTGTTTAGTGTGTTCGATGTGATTTAGAATAAGTAACGTATGTAACACCCAAAAGTGCGTAAAGCAAAACGGGGATCGAGTATACTCACAGCGATGATGGATTGAAGGGAGCGCTAGAGAGTAGGGTTAGCCTGATTAGAACGATAGCATAACGATAAGTGACACGTAAAACGATGCAAGGTATAAGTGGCTCGGACAGCAGTTCGGTCAGATGGTAATCCGATCGGACAGCCAGTTCGTGCGGATGACAATCCGTTCGGATGGTTATCCGGTCGGACAGTAGTCCTGTCAGATGACTATTCGAGTGGATTGTTTCTTCCTATGAGAAGGATGTGTTTGTGTATGATGGCTTGACCTTTGAAGTTTTCGTTGTAGCATTTTGAAAGCATTGAAGTATCTCTACCTTTCAAGTCGGTCGATCGGATGGTCAGTCGTGCGGATGAAAATCCGCTCGGATGGTTATCCGGTCGGACGGCGACTCGAGTAGCGAGGTTACTTTGTAAGAACAAATTCAAAGCAGGGCGGTCACTCAGTCGGATGCCCATCGGAGTGGGTGGCAACCCTGTTGTTGAACATGTTGAAAATTGTTTAAGTGTTAAAGTCCAAGTATCTCATGATCCGAAGGGTAATTCGGTCGGATGGTAGTCCGATCGGATAGTAACTCGTTCAATACTCAGACTTCAGATAAAATTGGTTAAGTGTGGGACCAAAGATGTAGATCGTTCGGACAGTAGTCCGGTTGGATAGCACTCCGTCCTGGTCGTTCTGTTCATCTTACACTTGGTCGTTTTGATTGTTTTTCGTGTTATCGAGATGTTTTGACAACGTGTTAATCAACAGAATCCCATCTTGGCCCAAGTGACCCGATCAAACTGGAATCACCCGAGTTCGACCAGTTAACCGGTTCAAGACGGTTGTTCTTGGTTAACCCGAAGTCGGTGGTCTCGTGAGTAGAATCCTGGTCTTGAGCTAGCACAACACCGCGAATGAGTAGAAGACTAGAACAAGGTCTGATTCTATCGGTTTTGAGTGCATTGAGTGTAAAAGAGTTGAAAGAAGGTTAGAAACCATCTTTCAATCCTTTTTCACCAAGAATGTGTCTAGATCTATACAAGATCTTTGTTTACTTGTGTGGAAATCGGTTAGATCTAAGTTGTTCTTGGTGGGTTGAGGCCAAAACATGAAGTTTATAAGAACACCATGATGACGTCATCATAGAACACCTCAAATCTAGTGATTTCACAGTTAAAAGTTAAGATTCAAAAGATAGAAAGGTGTAGGAGTGCGTATAGATTAAGGAAGTACAAGATTTAGGACGAGGTCTTACCGGAATTGGGAGAAATCGAAGAATAGGTAAGGTGCACGAGCTGTTCGGACGTCAGTTGCCAAAAGTGGTAACTATGAGAGTGACATGGGGAATTTATAGGATTCCCAAAATGGAAAGGGGCAGGTCGGTCGGATGGCATCTCGCCCGGATGACTGTCCGATCAGATGTAATCTCGGTCGGATGGCAACCTGGCACCACTATCAAGTGGCAGCCCGGTCGGATGGCAATCCTGCCGGATGGCACTTTGTTCGGGTGTTTGGCGTGATGATTTTTGCTGTTTCGATTTCGATTGTGATCGTTTCGATGCGATAAGTTTTCCTAATCAAATTACTTTTATTCCCAACTACTCATATCTTGCACTATCCCTTCTCTACCAATTATCATACTATTTCGATTGCGATTGTGTTCAATTGCGTTTGAGTTTCGATTGCGTTTTGATTGATTACTACACATAACATAATTTAAACATGCACAAGTAACACATAAGGCACAGACACACGTATACAACAATAACCAGAATGCGTATTTCGAGTTGCGAGTGCGATTGCGATTCGATGTTGATTAAGTTAGATTGACTAGCGTTTAATTGACTTTATCGCATTGTTACTTCCTATAGTTTACAGTCGTACGTCGATTAAATAGCGAATAGCACACGTCGATTGATGTGATTATTGACACTTACTCCACATAATACAACGAAAGCGAAAATAAAACAGACTAATTACAAGTCAAAGAAGTCAAAACAGGAATTAAGTTAGAAGAGACAGATCGCAATTAGCAATCTTGTCTTCCTTTGACTTCAATCTTGACTTTGACTTTAACTTCGGAAACACGGGGTGTCACAGCCTCCCCTAGTTGAGGGAATTTCGTCCCGAAATTAGTCCGAAGCCGTAACAAACAACTGCGGGTACTTCGCCTTCATGTCGCTTTCGAGTTCCCAAGTGAACTCTACGCCTCGTTTGCCTTCCCATCGGACTTTCACAATAGGAATGTGCGAGCGTCTGAGCTGCTTGGTTTGGCGATCCATGATCTCAACAGTCTTTTTCCACGAAGTGTAATGTTTCGTTCACTTGCAGATCCTCTAATGGAACATGTAAATCGGGCTCAGCTAGGCACTTCCTGAGGTTTGAGACGTGGAAAGTCGGGTGAACGTTGCTAAGTTCCTCCGGTAGTTCGAGTCTGTAAGCCACTTTGCCGATTCTCTCCAGAATCTTAAAGGGTCCAACGTATCGAGGCGCAAGCTTTCCTTTCTTGCCGAATCAGACCACACCCTTCCAAGGTGAAACCTTTAGGAGTACGTAGTCGCCAACGTCAAATTCAAGGGGCTTGCGTCGTCTATCGGCATAACTTTTCTGACGATTCCGAGCTTTCGTTAGATTGTCTCGAATTTGGAAAATTTTGTTGTCGTTTCTTGCAATAGCTCGGGACCGGTTAATTGCGAATGACCGATCTCGTGCCATACAATAGGCGATCGACATCTTCTTCTATATAGTGCCTCAAATGGTGCCATTTGAATGCTGGAATCATAACTGTTATTATACGAGAATTCGACTAACGGCAGGTATGTATCCCAATTACCACCGAAGTCTATGACACACGAACGGAGCATGCATGTCTTCAAGAGTACGAATCGTTCTTTCAGTCTGACCGTCGGTTTGAGGGTGGAAAGCGGTACTTAGATTAAGCGATGTACCGAGAGCCGTTTGAAACGTTTCCCACAGTCGCGAGGTAAATCGAGCATCACGGTCAGAGATGATGTCGTGAGGCGTCCCATGATTACAAATGATCTCGTTAGTGTAGATTCGGGCTAATCGTTCTACCTTGTAGTCTTCCCGTATTGGCAAAAAGTGAGCAGATTTGGTCAAACGGTCAACAACAACCCAAATGCTGCCGTGACCTGATGACGTGTGCGAAAGCTTTGTTATGAAGTCCATAGCTATACTCTCCCACTTCCACATAGGGATATGCGGTTGTTCGAGTAAGCCAGAGGGTCTTTGGTGTTCAGCCTTAACTCTTGCACAGGTCAGGCATTTTCCAACGTAGAGGGCAATATCCCTTTTCATGCCCGGCCACCAGTACTTGTAGCGAAGGTCCTGGTACATTTTGTCGGCACCGGGATGAATAGAATACCGGGATTTGTGGGCTTCGTCCATCAGAATCTTTCGCAAATCGGTCCGTTTAGGGATCCAAATTTGGTCCAGAAAGTGGAATATCCCATTCGGCTTGTTCACAAGTTGAGCCCCATCGTGGTAGATCCATTCCTTCTTTAGAGTGCGTTCATTAAAACAGGCATGCTGGGCTTCGCGGATGAGGGTTTCGAGGTCGTACTAGGCTTGGACATTGCGAATGCTGAGCAAATAACTCCGTCTGCTGAGAGCGTCGGCAACGACATTTGCTTTGCCTTGGTGATAACGAATCTCACAGTCGTAATCGTTGAGAAGTTCCACCCATCGGCGTTGACGCATATTAAGTTCTTTCTGATTAAAGATATGTTGTAGGCTCCTATGATCGGTGAAGATCGTACATTTGGTACCATACAGGTAGTGTCGCCAAATCTTTAATGCAAAAAAAATTGCGCCTAGCTCGAGATCATGGGTTGTATAGTTCTTCTCGTGGATTTTGAGCTGTCGAGATGCGTAAGCTATAACCTTGTCTCGTTGCATGAGAACACAACCAAGACCCAGGTTGGAAGCATCACAATAGACAATGAAATCATCGTTTTCGTCGGGCAATGTGAGAACAGGAGCATTCCAAAGCATGTGCTTGAGAGTTTGGAAGGCAGACTCTTGTTCAGTTCCCCAAACAAAAGACTTGTCTTTATGCGTAAGAGCGGTAAGCGGCACAACGATCTTTGAGAATCGTTTGATAAATCATCGATAATAGCCCGCCAGTCTGAGAAAAGAATGAACTTCAGGCGGGTTCTTTGGCGTAATGCAACTCTTAACTACTTCAATCTTCGCAGGATCAATGTGAATACCCTGACTATTTACAATGTGACCCAGAAACTGAACCTCCTCTAGCCAAAATTCACACTTAGAGAACTTGGCATAGAGTCGATTCCCCTGGAGTAACTCGAGTACCAAACGTAGATGCTGCGCGTGTTCGGCCTTCGATTTGGAATAGATCAAGACATCGTCGATGAACACGATGACGAAACGGTCGAGATATGCTTTACACACGCGATTCATCAGATCCATGAAAACCGCGGGTGCATTGGTTAAACCAAAAGGCATAACAACGAATTCGTAGTGGCTGTATCGAGTGCGAAATGCGGTTTTGGGTATATCCCCCTCTTGAATGCGTAGTTAGTAATAGCCTGAGCGTAGATCGATCTTCGAGAAGCATGTAGCACCTTGTAGCTGATCAAACAAATCATCAATGCGAGGCAGGGGATAACGGTTCTTGATAGTTAACTTATTCAATTCTCGGTAGTCGATGCACATCCTGAACGACCCATCCTTCTTTTTAACGAAAAGGACTGGCGCGCCCCAAGGAGAGGTGCTCGGGCGAATGAAGCCTTTCTCAAGTAATTCCTGGAGTTGGTTTGAAAGTTTGCGCATTTCGGACGGTGCGAGTCGGTAAGGAGCCTTGGCAATAGGGTTGGCTCCAGGAATGAGGTCGATACGAAAGTCGATATCACTACTTGGCGGTAGTCCGGGAAGATCCTCTGGAAAAACGTTAGGAAATTCTCGAACCACTGGGACATCGTTTATTCCAGTTTTACCTTTCTTTTCCTTCTCTGCTACTATAATGTTAGCCAAGAAAGCTCTGTATTCCTTGCGGAGATACTTGCTAGCTTGAACACATGACATGAGCTTGAGACCTTTCGAAGCAGTTTCGCCATAAACACACAATAAATCACCATTTGCGAGCGAGAATCAAATCATCTTATCAAAGCATACAACTTCAGCATGGTTTTCGCGAAGAAAGTCCATGCCTACTATGACGTCAAAACTTCCGAGTTGCATCGGAATGAGATCGATCGGAAAGATTTGATTGTTGAGCTCGAGAGTACAATCACGAAGAACAGAATTAACGTCGACAGTTCTTCCGGTAGCGACTTCAACATCGAACGTCGAGGGGAGATGGGAGCGCTTACGACTAAGGAGCTTCTCAAATTCGAACGACACAAAGCAATTATCGGCTCCAGTATCAAACAAACACGAAGCATAAATACCATTCACAAGGAACATACCATTGACCACGTTGTTGTCAGTCTGGGCTTGGCGCACGTTGATGTTGAAAGTTCTGGCGCGTGCGGCTTGCTGTTGTTGCTGCTGATGTTGCTGCTGCTGCTGGGGCTCTTGTTTCACAACCCTGTTCGGGCAGATGTTTGCAAAGTGGTTGGGATCACCACATGCGAAGCAGACTCTGGCGTTGATCGCGGGTGCCTGAGCCGCTTGTTGGCCTTGTGGGGCTGGGAGCAGAGCTTGTTGAGCAGTGGCTTGAGCTGGGGCTTGATGGGGACCAGTACGGTAGTTGACAGTGAAGTGGTCGTATAGGTTGCAGTGAGCGCAGAAACAACAGGCGAGACCCACCAGGTGATGAAAAGAGCATGCCGGGCAAGCCGGGTGGGGGCCTGTGTATGCGCGCTTTGCTGGCGGTGCATAAGTAACTAGTGCTGGTCGGTGATGAGGCTGCTGCTGGGCCGGTACGGCTTGAAGTGGAGCAGCAGTGGTAGTGACATTACAGTTCTTGTTGCTGGAGCTGCTGTTGTTGTTCTTCTTCTTGCTGTGTGAGGTCTTTGACGATTGAGCGGCGGAGGTTTCAGCAGTTGGTGTGGCGGTGACTTGATGCAGGTGCTTCGAAGTTTTATCCCAGACACCATCCTTGACCCGCTTGCCGTTGATTTCAGCGGCCAGTAGGTAAGTCTCTTCGATCGTTGTAGTCTTGGCCGCTTGCACGAAATCTGAAACACAGTCAGGCAGGGCTCGGATATACTTCTTGATTGCGATCTCTGGAGTCTTGACTTGATCAGGACAGATAATGCTGAGCTGCTTGAAGCGAGCAGTGAGTGCAGCGTTTTCACCATCCTTCTGCTTTATGTGCCAGAATTCATCTTCTAACTTTTGACGTTTATGAGGGGGGCAAAATTCTTCCAGCATGACTTCCTTGAGCTCGTCCCACGACAGACCGTAGGCTGCATCATTCCCACGTTTGTTCCTCTCAGCCGTCCACCAGTCTAAAGCGCGGGACTGGAAGACGCCAGTTGCGTTGAGAGTGCATAGGTCATCTAGGCAACCGCTCTGTCGCAGTGTGACCTCTATGGAGTTAAACCATTGAAACAAAGCTTTAGGGCCTTCTTCTCCTGTGAACTCTTTCGGCCCACATGCCTTGAATTGTTTGAAGCTGAAAGCAGCTTTGGGAGTCTCAGTTCGGGATTCCTCAGATGATTTGCTCATATTTTCGTATATCTTGCTGATGACTTGGGGAACAACTTTCGCCATTTGTTTAGTGATCATGGCAGTAAGGCGTTTGTCTGCTTGCGAGATCCAGATGACGACATTGTCTGCAACAGACATCGTCACAGGACTCAACATGACATATTCGAATCACACCTCACAATCCTACTATTACTAAAGCTTAGGAACACAATATAACATGTATCACCTAAACACATAGGCATATAATCACAGGTTCACGTAAACACAGAAGCACATAAGCACGTAGGCACGTAGAGCACAAAATCCACAAAAGCACATAATCATGTAATCACAAGATGCAGTCAGAATATAGAAACCTATCATTCACAGTTCGCAAGTGTTCGAGTATAGCGATCGCGTTTAGTATATCGAGTAGTGTAGTATAAGCGTATATCATAGCAAAAGGTCGTCCACAATTTAGCGATTTGTCAGCGTTTTGAGATAGCAATGCAGTGCGAGTCGTGCGCGTCGATCAGAGTGAAATTAAAAATCAAACAAGTCTCCAAAATTAAACACATAAACAGTTAATCACACATAAAATCAACGAGTCATCAGAGTCCGCAGTTGCGGTTCAGAATTGAAACATATAAAAATCGAGAAATAGATCGTCTGCGGCTATTAGACTTTGGCTACCCAAAGTGATTCGACTATTCACAAGGACTTGTTGTGCACATTTGACCGTCAGGACAGTGCCTTTGCCTCGATTCTTGGGCGTTGGGCATGCATCCCGTTAGTCATATCGTGACTTCAGGTCGTTGGAGTCCGTCGAGACTTTGGTGAGAGTTTTGTAAAAAGGGCAGAACAAGTCGTCAAGGTTAGGGTTTCACCCCTGGCTTAACAACTTTGTCCTTGTTTTGATAAAATAAGAGAGAATTATGCGTCGAAGTATGGATTTCACCCCTGGTTCAACGCAGAGTCTCGTGTTTATAGATAAAGTTGTGGGTTGAACAAGCAATTTATTCGAGAGTTTGCGGTTTTCACACCTAATCTCGACTTAATAGCTCATTCAAATTTGAAAATTCGAGTGCAGTGATAGTGTAGCGTAGGCGAGAATAGCGAGAAATAGTAGTAAGCTTATGCATAGTCCCTACTGGATACGCACAAGTCGGTCTGTGGGTTCCTAACTCTAGACTAGGTATCTAAGGCATCGACTTCCTAGCAGATAACTATTTGTTGGCCTCTAGAGCTTTATCCTAGCAGGTAGACAGCATTCCATGTGTAAACATAACAAACAAGCATTCATTAAGTCACGTATAACATGCGGTAACAGTTAGCGTTTAAAGTATTGTTTAGTGTGTTCGATGTGATTTCGAATAAGTAACGTATGTAACACCCAAAAGTGCATAAAGCAAAAAGGGGATCTAGTATACTCACAGCGATGATGGATTGAAGGCAGCGCTAGAGAGTAGGGTTAGCCTGATCAGAACGATAGCATAACGATAAGTGACGCGTAAAACGTTGCAAGGTGTAAGTGGCTCGGACAGCAGTTCGGTCGGATGGTAATCCGATCGGACAACCAGTTCGTGCGGATGACAATCCGTTTGGATGATTATCCGGTCGAACGGTTGTCCGGTCGGATGACTATTCGAGTGGATTCCTATGAGAAGGATGTGTTTGTGTATGATGGCTTGACCTTTGAAGTTTTCGTTGTAGCATTTTGAAAGCATTGAAGTATCTCTACCTTTCAAGTCGGTCGATCGGATGGTCAGTCATGCGGATGACAATCCGCTCGGATGGTTATCCGGTCAGACGGCGACTCGAGTGGCGAGGTTACTTATTGAGAACAAATTCACAGTATGGCGGTCACTCGGTCGGATGCCCATCAGAGCGGGTGGCAACCCTGTTGTTGAACATGTTGAAAATTGTTTAAGTGTTAAAGTCCAAGTATCTCATGATCTGAAGGGTAATTCGGTCGGATGGTAGTCCGATCGGATAGTAACTCGTTCAATACTCAGACTTCAGATAAAATTGGTTAAGTGTGGGACCCAAGATGTAGGTCGTTCGGACAGCCGGCCGCTCGGATGGCTATCCGTTCGGACATTAGTCCGGTCGGATAGCACTCCGTCCTGGTCGTTCCGTTCGTCTTACACTTGGTCGTTTTGATTGTTTGTCGTGTTATCGAGACGTTTTGACAACGTGTTAATCAACAGAACCCCATCTTGGCCCAAGTGACCCGATCAAACTGGAATCACCCGAGTTCGACCAGTTAACCGGTTCAAGACGGTTGTTCTTGGTTAACCCGAAGTCGGTGGTCTCGTGAGTAGAATCCTGGTCTTGAGCTAGCACAACACCGCGAATGAGTAGAAGACTAGAACAAGGTCCGATTCTATCAGTTTTGAGTGTAAAAGAGTTGAAAGAAGGTTAGAAACCATCTTTCAATCCTTTTTCACCATGAAGGTGTCTAGATCTATACAAGATCTTTGTTTACTTGTGTGGAAATCGGTTAGATCTAAGTTGTTCTTGGTGGGTTGAGGCCAAAACATGAAGTTTATAAGAACACCATGATGACGTCATCCTAGAACACCTCAAATCTAGTGATTTCATGGTTAAAAGTTAAGATTCAAAAGATAGAAAGGTGTAAGAGTGCGTATAGATTAAGGAAGTACAAGATTTAGGACGAGGTCTTACCGGAATTAGGAGAAATCGAAGAAAAGGTAAGGTGCACGAGCTGTTCGGACGTCAGTTGCCAAAAGTGGTAACTATGAGAGTGACATAGGGTATCTATAGGATTCCCAAAATGGAAAGGGGCTGGTCGGTCGGATGGCATCTCGCCCGGATGACTGTCCGGTCGGATGTCATCTCGGTCGGATGGCAACCTGGCACCACTATCAAGTGGCAGCCCGGTCGGATGGTAATCCGGCCGGATGGCACTTGGTTCGGGTGTTTGGCGCGATGATTTTTGCTGTTTCGATTTCGATTGCGATCGTTTCGATGCGATAAGTTTTCCTAGTCAAATTACTTTTAATCCCAACTACTCATATCTTGCACTATCCCTTCTCTACCAATTATCATACCATTTCGATTGCGTTTGAGTTTCGATTGCGTTTTGATTTATTACTGCACATAACATAATTTAAACATGGACAAGTAACACATAAGGCACACACACACGTATACAAAAATAACCAGAATGCGTATTTCGAGTTGCGAGTGCGATTGCGATTCAATGTTGATTAAGTTAGATTGACTAGCATTTAATTGACTTTATCGCATTGTTACTTCCTATAGTTTACAGTTGTACCTCGATTAAATAGCGAATAGCACACGTCGATTGATGTGATTATTGACACTTACTCCACATAATACAACTAAAGCGAAACTAAAACAGACTAATTACAAGTCAAAGAAGTCAAAACAGGAATTGAGTTAGAAGAGACAGATCGCAATTAGCAATCTTGTCTTCCTTTGACTTCAATCTTGACTTTGACTTTGACTTCGGAAACACGGGGTGTTACATTAATCCATTCCCAAAATTAACCAATTTACCCAGTTTTGAAACAAAGTTACTTAGTAAGCTCCTGTCCCCAGTCATGTGCTTGGAGCTTCCTGAATCGCAGTACCAGATCTGCTGCACATGATGGTCCTTCTGTTGGTAGTTCATCAGATAGCCATGTATCTGCCCCTGCAATCAAACTGACTTGTTGTTGCTTCTTCCAGCTTCTTCTCATAATATGCAACATCCTTCAGTTTCTTGGTTTTGCATTCTGATGCATAGTGACCCCTCTGTTTTCATTTGTAACACACAACTTCAGCCTTTCCCTTATCCTTAGATCTACCTTCTTCCTTAGATCTTCCATCCATCCTCCCTCTGTCACTTTTCTGGTATCTTCGACCTCCACCCCTCAATCTTTACTCAAAGGTTTTAGTGAGCAGTGCAATTGCTTCAGCAAAAGCTGAAAAATCTGATGATGTATCAAAAATTTCAAGATTTTGACTGTTTGAAGATTGTGGATCATTGGTAGGTGTTCTTTGTGAGTTTGAGATTAAAGCTAATGATCCCCCTCTTTGAATGGATTCTTCAAATATTTCTTCTTTTTTGGGGACCAAAATGCTATATAAGTCATGAAGACTCATATTACCTAGTTCTAAGGTTGAGGACAAAGTCATGGTTAGACTTCTCAATTCTCTAGGTAAGGCATCCAGAAATTTTATATTTCTTTCATCATTTGATTTAGTTATCCCAAATTTCTTTAGCTCATTCAAAACTTTTGTAAATCTTTGATATGTTTCATTTAATCTTTCATTTGGTAAGCTTTTGAATCTCTCATATGAGGAAACATTGTTTGTTCTTATGTTTCTTTTCATCCTTTCTCCTCCTTCACAAAGATTTTTCAACTGATCCCATATTTCCTTAGCTGATGCACATGCATCAATTTGAGAGAATATGTCATTAGGGATAGCCATTATTAAAAGTGACTTTGCCCTTTCATCTGCAGCCACCAGATCCTTGTCTTCTAGGCTCCAAAGTATTTCAGTTTTGGGAGCACAGGAGGCAGGGATTCCTGGTGATTGATCAGTTGCTGGAATGCCTGGTATTTCATTCATTGGTACATGTGGAGCCCTTTCAATGGATTGAAACAGAGCTCGGTCATGTCCATTAAGGAAATTGACCATCCTGATTTTCCATTGGGAGTATTCCTCTCTGACCAGAGTCGGAGGTTTAGACATTAAACCAATGTTAAAAGCATTATTCCATGTTTGAAAGCTGGCCATGTTTAGAGAAAAGAAGATGAGCGATTGATCGTTTGAAAATGATTTATTCAATCTTCTCTGATACCAATTGTTGGTCCCAGTTTGGACTTAAAAACTTCTTTTCACGTAATATGGCAAGCGATTTCAAATGATGTGAAAATAGTGTGCGAAAATAGAAATCAGACTTTCAAGAAACAAGACCTACAGAATTATCAAGTTTATATCACTTTGAAACAGAATGGTTTACAAGGTGATTGTAAGATCATTATCTATTACAAATGAATACTTGAATTCTGAGGTGAAAGGACAATGGAGTTTGTAGTATGTATTGAATGCTAGGCTTAACTCATTGTTCTCTGCTTGATGAGCCTTCTATTTATAGAAGGCTTGAATACATGAATAAACATTTGTTTATTCATGTATATTCCCTGCAAAAAGTAGTTTCTTGACATATTCATTGAATACAATAATCAAGTTGCCTTTTTCATCATGATATCCAATAATGTCAAGTTGCTTCGGTTCTTGTAGCATGATAGAACTGATTTTTAGACAAGTGGGGTTTTTATCAGAATTTCTGATAAACCACTTCATCAGAAATTCTGGTGAACAAATCATCAGAAAATCTGATGATCAGAATTGTCAGAAACTGATCATCAGATCCATCAGAAAGACCTTTTCTGATAATCTTCTTCAGATTTTGATCAACTTATGATACTTTGAAGTAGATATTGTTCTTTGCAGTTGCCCTATCCGATCTTCTTCTTCTTGTTGTGATCTTCAGGACTTTTATCTTCTTCATAGATCAAGCTGAATCTGATTTTCTTCAATACTTACAAATAAAGTTTCCTAACAATTGTTATTATATATTTTTGTACACGAGGTAGTCCGGTTTACGAAAGGGTCGGGTTTTTATGAAACCCATTTTCGGCGGATAAATTTTAAATAAAATGTTCAGTGTTTTACCGTTATACCCTTGATGTTTCTCTTCTCGTATTAATGTTTTTTCTCAAAATATCATTCGTATATATGTATGTGTATGGCCGAAATCATCAATTTTATTTATAAGAAATGGTAGAAGACATAAATATTGATTTGTGCATTAAATAGTATGATTTTTAATTACATTAAATTAGTATTAGCTTCTTTCAAAAAGTAAATTTAATCTTATAGAATAATCTAAATATTAACAAAAGACGCTATTTAGTTACATATTGCATTCTCTCTCACAATCTCTCATTTTTTTTATTTATTTAATTACACATGACATTCTCTCCCATAATCTCTCATTTTTTATTTATGTTTTAAATAAAGATTTAATAGATTAATAATATCTAATCTAATCTAATTCACATCCTTCAATTTAATTTTTCAGAAAAAGAATTATCTATTTTTAATACTTTTCTATTATTATCAAAATTATAGTTCATGATATTGATTAATTTTCATTTGTTTTTTATTACTATTATCTTTTCCATTTAAGAAGTGTTGTATTTGTTTTAGAGATAACTTTTTTACATCTTATTTTTACTACTTTTAGCGTAGCAGTACACAGTTAAAATTTTTATAGGTTTTCATATTTGTTTACATCTTATCAATACAAAATTTTTAGAGTAACAAATCTTACTTTTAATACACGATTTTAAAAAATGTCATGTGTTAACATCGTATCATACCTAAGAAATCGTTTCTAATCAAAAATTAATTTTTTATATTTTAAATCATGTTAATATCATATAATGACAATATTGCTTCTTTTAAATACGTTACCTTAATATCCGCTCCTACTTCAAATATATTTTTAATTTATAACTTATAATGATAATGATATTTTTGTATTAAAACTTGCTAAAAACAATTGAATTCTATTATATTTATAATAGTAATAATAATGATACTTTTGAATTTAATTACCTAAAAAATATACGGATTTTTAAGTATTATGATAGACAACTTTATATGTTTGAAACAAAATTTGAGTTACTATGAAGAATAATCAAATGTAAACTCAAGTATGAGTTTAAATATTTTTCATATTGGCCATATTATTTGATTTAACAGTTTAATCTTTTTATTAAAAAACTTTTACGTTTATCAATATAGGTTAACAGTTTATTAATATAGCCTAACAATTTTTAAATTATACGTGAGACAAGATAGGTTAATTTGTATTACAAAATAAAAGAAAATAAAGTATAGTTATAAAAATATGTTTTTAGAGTTTAACTATACGATGTAAAAATAATTAAGGTAAACATTCAAGATGTTAAAAGTTTTCAAATACCAAACACAACAAAAGAGCAAGATGAATTATTTCATGATGATGGAAAGACAAATAAACAAATTGTGCCAAAACACAAAGTGATGATGAGAATTATAGATGAAACATGGCTTTGGGGTGGGATAAGACTTTGGAATCAATAGGTCCAAGGTTTGATTCCTATAAGGGGGTTTTCTCATATTTATTAGGTTTTCTCCTGAATTGGTGTATAGGCATTATGTCTAGTAGAGATGGATATGATCGGGTGATCCCGCTGGTGACACGATCATACTCCAGTGGTCCGTCAGTTATTCAAATTTTCCGTTAAAAAAAATAATTATAGATGAACCAACAAATTGCGATCATACTGATTGGACTTTAGTGGTTGACACCAAACAAACCTATAGACGACACAAAATCCCATCGAAAGTCAAATATTTCCAAGAGTTAATTGCCATTTTCGCCCCTGAGGTTTGGGCACATTTGCCATTTTCGTCCAAAATGACAGGTTGGTATTATTTAGCCCCCCATGTTTGTCACTTTTTGCCATTTTCATCCAAATGCCTAACATAGTCAGTTTATACCATCAGATGGGGTATTTTTTGAAATTTGTTAATGGTAAGGGGATAACTTGTAAATAATATGTAACAAATGAAATTTTAATATGATCATCAAAACCCATAAATCAAGATCATATTCAAGAAGTATTACAGATTTTACCGTAACAAATGATCTGTAAAGTTTATGTAACAAATGAAATATAAATATTTTCAAATAATCTCTAACAAATGAAATATAAATATTTTCATTTGTAAGAAGTATTACAGATTATTTGCTATGATGTTCATCAAAACCTAGAAATCAAGATCATCTTCAAGAACATCATCATCAAAAACCAGACATCGTTCATCTTCAAACATCATCATCAAAACCCAGAAAATCAAGAACATCATCTTCAAGAACATCTAAAACCCAGAAAATCCCAAATCAAGAACAAATTCCGAAACACCAGAAAATCCCTTCATAATCTGCACCATCTTCATCATCTGCAAATCCGACAACCTCATCCTCTGCACCATCTCCGGCAACGACGGCACAACCTGCACAACCTGCAACTCCGACGACGACGGAAATGGCTTCAAATCTGTATGCGGCGGCCCCATCTCTCACTCTAGATCTAAACAACGACGGCACAACCTGCAACTCCGGCCCATCTCTCTCTCTCTCTCTCTCTCTTCTGCGATCGTTTCAGATCTTGCCTGAAATCAAACCGGTCTTGCCTGAAATCGATGCCGCAAAACCCTCCACCGGTGAAGAAAGCGGGTGTAGTTTGGGTGTGCGTCCATTGTCCTTCGCCGGAGAAGAAAGGGGTGTGGCCGGTGGCGCTGAACTCTCACACAGAGAGAGTGTGAAGAGGTTTAGAGAGAGAGAGAGGATTTATAATTAGTGGGCGTGGGGGTGGTGGGGGTGGAGGTGCGGTGGTGGGGATGGTGGCGGTAGTGGTGTGGTGGCGGTAGTGGTGCAGTGGGGGTGGGGGTGGTGGTGGGGGAGGTGAATGATCTGTGAACGAGTGTAAAAAGTAACCTAAATTTCAAATTTACCCCCTTATCATTTTCAAATTTCAAAAATACCCTAAATTGGGTAAAAAGTAACCTGGTTGGGTATTTGGGTAACTAGGTTAGGCATTTGGATGAAAATGGCAATTAACTCTATTTCCAAATAAATAGTTGCAGACTTCAAACGAAGAAAATAGATATGTCTATGCCATCATAGTGAAATATCAATCCTTAAAAATAAATGGTTGTAAAGCAGTATTATTTGGAATGTCTATGCCATCATAGTGAAATATCAATCCTTAAAAATAACTGGTTGTAAAGCAGTATTATTAGGATATGTGTATTTGAATTTATTGGGCATATGAAAGGTATTAGGATGTGTTTTGTAAACTGTAATGGTAACTTTGAAAAAAAAAATTACCGAAGATGTAGAGCTTTAGAAGTATTTGGATGACTGTCGTCGGTTTTCCTCGTGACTAAATGTCATGCGTGAGTGATAGGTTTGACCACAGTGGACCTTCAAGAGATGAATTTCCTCTAGAATTGTTGACGCGTCGGGACACCAACGCCTTCTGCAATCGCGAGCATAGGTTGCAGTTTGCCTATGGATGTATTCGAGTAGTCGGGCTTTGATGGACATTTAGAGAAACTTTGAAAAAAACTGCAATTTTACCCCCTGAGGTTAGGGGTCATTGGCACTCTTACCCCCCCCCCCCCTAAGGAAATAATTGCAATTTTACCCCCCACTGTTCACTGTTATGTCGCAACCTTACCCCCTAAGCTCAATTTTGTTGACTGATCTGTTGACTTGGTGGTGAAATGACTATTATACCCTTTTATTTTACCCCCTGTGTTTTGTTTACTCTGTAATTTTACCCCCTGCCACCACTGCCACCGCCATTCACCACCACAACCACCACTGCCACCTCCAGCCACCACCCTCAACCACCACTGCCACCGCCGTTCACCACCACAACCACCACTGCCATCTCCTCTCTCTCTCTCTAAAAAAACCAACACCCACCTTCATCTTCAACAATCACCACCGTCATCTCCACACCCCAGCCACCAATCATACACATACATACAACCAAACCATTCTCTGTAAACACCAATCTGATTCAGAATCACATTGACGATTTGCACCAAAATAAAACGACCTCTTGCTTTCTTTAAATTTGTGCAAAAAGATTTAATTTAAATCACCAGATCTATGAATTAAACCATCAAATCAAATCAGCCAACTTGAATTTTAAATGAAATAAATCTAATTTTGTAATTTCTACCAGAAATTGAGATGAATCACTGGTTGCAGGTTATCCAAACAAGATTTGATAGTTTGTGCAATCACCTCAAGCATTCCACTTCTAACAGAATTTATTGATACATCGATCAGGAAAAAGTATAAAGGTGGCATTGGTGGCCGGACCATTCCATCACCACCACCAAACAACCACAAAATGAACCGCAATCACCGTCACCATGGTTTCCAGTTCAACTCGGAAGCCTGCAAAAGCATGAATACGATTGTTTTGGCGGTTTATTCGTGAAATTAGAGTAACAGAAACCCTAGATGATGGTTATAGGTTCAAATTGCATCGAAAATGTGAAGAAAACAAGAAAATTAACCGCTGATTTCAAGTTCGGAACCTGCAGAAGCATGAATATGATGGCGACGGTGATGGTTGTGGCGGTGATTTCAAGTTCGGAACCTGCAGAAGCAAGAAAATTAACCGCTGATTTCAAGATCGAAAAAGTGAAGAAAACAGAACCCTGGATGATGATGGAGGTTTGTGGCGGGGATGGTGATGATGGCGACGGTGATGGTTGTGGCGGCAGTGGTGGTTGTGGCGGTTCAGCTGGCGACGGTGATGGTTGAAGATGATGATGATGATGATGGAGGGTGATGGTTGAAGATGATGATGATGGAGGTTCAATAATAATTGCAGTTTACTCTATATATAATATAAATAATAATAAAAATAAATATAGGGTAAGATTACCAAAATACCCTTACATATAATGGTCAAACTACCGTTGACTGTGCTTAGGGGGTAAGGTTGCGACATAACAGTGAACAGTGGGGGTTAAAATTGCAATTATTTCCTTAGAGGGGGTAAGAGTGCCATTGACCCCTAACCTCAGGGGGTAAAATTGCAGTTTACTCAAATATATAAAATAGTGTAAACTGCCAAATGGTCCCTGAGTTTTGGTTATTTTTCACAATTTACTCCAAAACTCAAACCTTTTAAATTTGGGTTCATGTGGTTTCAATTTTGTTGCCATTTTCACATAAAAGCAAAACCTGGTCAGTTTTTTTTCAAGTAACATCCAGTTTTTTTCAATTAACATCCAATTTTTTTTGTTTTTTTCCTCTCTTTTAATGAAGGGCAAAATGGTCATATTTTTTTAATTTGTTAAAATAAAACATTAAAAACCATTTTTCCCTTCATTAAAATAGAGGAAAAAGACAAAAAAAAAATTGATTTTAACTAAAAATCTGACTAGATTTTGATTTTGGATGAAAATGGCAACAAAATTGAAATCATAGGGAACCAGATTCAATAGTTTTGAGTTTTGGACTAAAGGGAGAAAAGTAACCAAACCTCAGGGACTATTTTGGCAGTTTACTCTATAAAATATGTATATTTATCAGAAGGCTTTATAATAGATAAAACATGTATATTTATGATTTATCAGAAGGCTTTATAATAGTAACAAGAGAAGTATGCATGATAATATTATGAGTAAATTGCCAAAATCATTCATAAGGTTTGGACATATTTATTAGTTTCATCTAAAATAATTTTTTTGTACCATACTGGCCTTCATTTTTAGGAGTTTTTGCGATTTTCATCCAATTATTTTTCTGTCAAATATTTGGATGAAATTGATAAAAACTCCAAATCTCATGGACGATTTTGGCAAAAAAAAATTCGACGTTCAGATGAAAATGACAAAAAAATTATGTCAAAAATCTCTGGAGATTTACGTGCTGATATTTATATACGTGGGTTAGGTATAATACGCTTACGTGCTTATTTTCATGTACGATTTCGGTTGGCCTACGTTATGACATAAATTTTAACGATTGCACTAGGCGGTATACATTCAAGTTACTTTATGTTTTGAAGCTCAAAAACACTATTTTCTTATGTGATTATCTTTAAGTATGTTTTGGTATAAATCCAACCTGGTATACGTTTTGACGTAATTTTTTATTGGTAATGAGTCAGATAAAATATATTACATTTCCGTGCTTATATATATGTGTGTTTTCAGTTGTTCTAAGTTTTGCCATGAATTTTCTTCAGAAACATTTGACGGTATGTATTCGAGTTACTTTAAGTTGCAACACCCCGTAACGCTAGCGGATCAAAATTGTATTGTATTGTATTGTATTGTATTGTATTGTATTGTATTGTATTGTATTGTATTGTATTGTATTGTATTGTATTGTTATTATACAAAATTCATTTAGTTAGGAATTGTGACACCTCGATTGCTTGTAATTTCAAAATGCAATCCAATACATTATGATATATTTTGAGTATTTTTTTTTAATTATTCAAAAAGTTATGATATCTTTGGATCTTTTATTTTGTTATTACTAAAAACTATTACAATTTTTGAGCGTGATGCGGCGGGAATTTTTGTCAGTATCTAACTTCGTTACGGTACCAATACTTGGTATAAAAATCAAAAAAATAAAAGAAATAAAGTCGTGATATGTCTTACCATGTTTTTAAATCAACAGAAAACCATAAAAATGTATAAAGTTGTGATATGCCCAAAAGGATATCGACACGTGCTTTTGTTCTTCAAAAATAATTATGTCGAAACATCCAGAAAAATAACCAAAAACAAATGCGTTTTCAGCTTTTTAGAAAAGGGTCAAAATGTATATATACATGGTTTATTAAAAAAAAACTTTGTTAAGGAGTCCAAAAATTTATAACACCAAAGCCTTGTATGTCTATGCCTTGTACGTCTATGATTCGATTATTTATATATTATTACACACAATGGCGGGTAGGGTGTAGTCCACGCTTGAAGGTATGCTGTGATGTTCTCCATACAGTGTGAACTTGGGTGAAACAATTGAGAATGTGGATTAGCCTATCTGTTGTCAATTAGCGCTTGGTGCCACATCAGTTTCGTGGGGAGCCAAGCACCGGGTCGAGGTATTGACGAGGGGTGCCAATGAAGCCTCCGTTGTTGGCATGGGTTAGTGGGTGTCGGCACAATATGATCGATTATGGGGGGGGTGAATTCAGGAGGAAAGGAGCCGTTGGGTGGGAGTTGGGTTAATTCAAATAAAAATAAATAAATGGCTTATAAATACATATATAACCTCTACAATTTTTTACACACCACTTTTCTTTCATCATTGCCATTTTCTACATCCACTCTACACCAAATTACTCAACTTCCACCCATTCAAACCAAAAAAAAAAAATGAACCCATGGGGTCTGATAAACCCTTTTCTTGCAACCATGCGTCCCGAAGTTAATAACCTGTATTACGCGAACACATAAACAAACCCATCACAATAGTTTGGCATACACCACCCCTCTAACCTTTTCAATGCTAACTTTTCTGACCAAACCGTTCGCCCGAACTACTAAACAAAAACACACCTAACACATACGATGAATTCAATTTTAGTCCCAATTCGGTTCCCGTGACCCATTTACGCCTGAACCGGAGCCACAACTGGAAAGACTAAGAAAACAAAAAAATGAAAGCACAAAAAACAACAAGTTGCTAAGCAAGTCGAAGAAACGCAAGAAAATTGAGAAGTGATGAAGAATATACTTTAGCGAAAGCATGACTCGACGTTTCTGACGATCCGGTTGTTGGTAATATTTACTACTTACTTTTATAAATGTTGAGTATTGAAGGGGTATGGTTCCAGATCTCGCGTCAGCACGACCGCGAGTGACCATTACCCTTATCAAAAACCCCCACCAGCAAGAACTTATCTGTGTCTGTGTGCGCACGCGCGAACACAGCAGTTGAAACCAATATGTCCATTGATGAGAAGACTTACCTTAAGTACGTGAATAAATGTTACGCATAGCGATGCGGCCTAGCACCGCATCCTATGAACATTTTCGTCACGACAAGGGATCTGGACAACAGTAACAGTCACCAAGCGGCGATGCGGCACGGCACCGCATCCCGCATACATCTTGGCCAGAACAAGAACGCGGGAACAACATCAGTTACCGCAAGCAGCGATGCGGCCCAGCACCGCATCCTGCCTACAAGGCAAGTGGGTCTGACACCACAGTGCAAGTGGCACTGAGAACAGTCGCCTATCAGCCCACATGTGTGCAACAGTCTGACACCACAGCAGGACGTGGCATCATCACCGTAACCGACAGGTCTGACACACCTGCAAGAGACTGTGCGAAGTCAGACTAGCTACTCAACTACCCTCCTTCACTCCTCGGCTATAAATACCCATCCCAAACCAGGTTTGAGGTATTTCTTCACAACTCTCTCACTACTACTACTATCACACTTTGCTTCCCAAGCAAATTACTGATTCTCACGCCGAAGAGTGGTAACAAGGAGCACCCCCCACCCTATTCTCCTTGTTACGAGTCACGGTTTGTTTCCTTGTGCAGGAGATCAACCAGCGGACGATCCAGCCAGCGATCCTCGGAAAGAAGGGATTAACCCGACTTGACGAGACCAGTGTGTTAACCACTTCGGTTAACCATTGTTTCATCATTGCGCCCACCGCTACTCTTAGCACTTTTTTTCCACCATCCCTTTATCTCCAAAGATTATGTCTGATCGTCTAAACAACACTGCCGGGGATAATCTAAACCCCGCAAACACAGGGCCTACGGGGACCGCTCCTCCAGCCCTAAATCCTGGCCACATTGGCACATCAACGCAAGGGGGCGCATCCCTTATGTTCGGACACGATCTTTCACAGTACGCTGCTGTGATACCTCCAGACATGAACCTCCATGTCTGGTACGATCAACAACACGCTCTGCTAGCCGCAGCATACAACAGAACTTTCGCAGAAGCGCAAGTACCTGTCGAGCCCACCCCGGCACCGCATACACCTGCGGGTCGTATTTTACAATACGACGGCAAGGCCCTGACACATCCAGCCGCCCGAAGTAGGCATGAAGACCGCGGCTCATCTTACTGTGAGGTCCGCACAATTAATGAGGATGATTACTCATACGGGTCCCGCAGTAGGGGCCCAATACATAGCCGCCTGGGCCCTTATGGCTAAAATAGGCGGCAATCCACAGCCCACCGCGGCCCCGACATCCACATCCGGTTGGGACCTCAGTCCCACCATGAAGGATATGGTCGTACCGATCCGGACGACCATACATACGGCGGGGAGTCTCATGCTACTAGCAGTAGACCGGGAGGACGCAATTATGTTCCTCCCACTCAACACCGCACCACATACCTCCGCGCTGCAAAACGCCACCAGAGCCAACCCTACAGGCTAAAAACTCTAAGTTCGCCCTGGAGATTGCCCACGCCGATGTCACCACCACTAAATTCCCATTAAACATTGAGAAATACAATGGTTCGTCCGACCCGGACAATCACATGAACATCTTCACCGGCGCAGGGTGCAACGGCAGGTGGGACGAGCCCACCTGGTGTCATTTTTTCCCCCAGACCCTCACGGGTCTGGCGAGGGCTTGGTTCGATTCTTTGCCAGTGGGATCACTGGCCTCTTTCGAGGACTTGGAAGCAAAGTTCCTTGCACATTTTAGCCAGTAACGATGTCACAAACGTGATTCTATGGAGGTCATGAACATCTGGCGCAGGGACAACGAATCCCTCGAGGCGTTCGTTGTCCGTTACAACAAAGAGTGCCTGGAGATAGGCGGCGTTGCAGACCAAATGGCACGCAACCATTTCATTCGAGCCGTCAAAGACGAAGAAATGGTTGTGACCATGTCCGGCAAGTAAGGCTTGCCAAAGAAATGGGAAGACGTCATGGCCGCGGTCAAGACGTACGCCCAGACTCAGTGGTCTCTCAAGCCGTAAGTCACAAAGGCACAGCCCCAGTCGGAAGGCCAGTCCTCGCGACAAGAGCCCAAGCGCAACAACAGGCGCAACCGGGACAGATGGAATCGCGACAGCGATCCCAAGCCATATGTCCCGCGTAACAACCAGCCCGACGCAAGGGCAACAATCAACGCCCAGCGTCAAAACAGGGCGTCAAAAAAGGAGTCTCGGGACCGTAACTGGACCGAGATCAACCAGTCGGCAAGCGACGTCCTCCTTACGGACGCGCAATTCCTGCGACGGGCCCAACCGATGAAGTTCAAGAAGAAACAGGATCTCGCACTCTACTGTGAGTATCATAAGGACTCGGGCCACACAACAAACAACTGCATCAGTCTCCGACTAGAGATTGAGTGTGCCCTAAAAGAGGGGAAGCTGCAACATCTGTTGCCAGCCGCGCAAAAACAAACCAAACGCATCACCCCCCACAACGAGGGCCCCTCCACGGGTAAGAGGACCATGTACGTGGCCTCAACCCACATGATCAATGGAGGGCGAGGAAAGCCGCGCAAGGAGGCAAGAAGACCGGACAACGACTGGAAAGACGAGCAAGTTGTCCTTCCAAAAGTTCGAGGCGGACCGCGCGACAGGCGCGCCGTCGTTATCACAGGCTACCTGGCTCACTACTGCACCGAGCGACTCTTCATCGACCCGGGAAGTACGTCTGACATCATATACGAGTAATGCTTTAACCAGTTCGATCAAGAAGACAAGGATCGGTTGCAGCCGGTAGACTACCCTTTGGCCGGGTTTGCGGGAGAAACCGTATTCCCCCTGGGTCAAATCACTTTTCCTGTGCGCCTTACCAACGGAAGGCACACACGAACGGATGAGGTAAACTTCATGGTTTTACCTCACACCTCCAAATACGACGTACTTCTCGGGAGGGAGTCCCAAGGCGACTTCAACATGATTACGTCCGTACCCCACTCTGCTGTCGGTTTCCCAACTGAAACGGGGGTCGAGATATTCTACGCACGCAGAGAGGTCATGTCGTCGGACGAACTGCGTCCGATCAAGATTGCAAGGCCTACCCCCAACACGCAACCAGAAAAATGGGTTCTTAACGCAAGACACCCAGAGCAAACGGTCACGTTGGGCCACGCCTTGTCCCACAGCATCAGAGCGCGCCTGAAGCAGCTCCTCTTCAGGAACCATAATATTTTTGCGTGGACAACCGCAGACAGGACAGGGGTACCACGCGAAATTGCGCAACATTTCTTGAATACCATGCCAGGTATCAAGTCGGTGATCCAAGGCCAACGCCACCTTGGATCTGCAAAGAACGAGGCGATGAAAGAGCAGGTCCAAGAACTGCTCTCCGCAGGCGTCCTGCGGGAAGTCAAATACCAGACTTGGTTATCCAATCCAGTCATGGTAGAAAAACCAACCGGGGGCTGGCGCATGTGCGTCGATTATAAAGATCTTAAGAAAGCTTTCCCCAAGGATTGTTACGCACTTCCGGAGATCGACGAGAAAGTCGATAACCTCGCACCATTTCGATGGAAGTGTTTCCTCGATTGTTACAAAGGCTACCACAAGGTACAGATGGCAATCGAGGACGAAGATAAAACGGCATTCCGTTCGCCTACCGGGAACTACTGTTACACAAAAATGTCGTTCGGGTTGCGCAATGCGGGCGCAACCTATCAAAAGTTGATGAATGACACTTTTCGTGGTCAAATCAGCAAAAGTGTCGAGATCTATATGGACGACCTAGTCGTCATGAGCATGGAGGAAGACACCATGCTCAACGATATTGAAAGAACATTCCAAACTCTGCGAAGCGTCAACTTGAAGCTCAATCCAGGGAAATGCTCGTTTGGAATTGAGGAAGGCAAGTTCCTTGGATTCATCGTAACCAAAGATGGATTCAAGGTGAACCCGGAAAAAGTTCAGGCGATCGAGCGCATGCCATCGCCTTCCACGATGAAAGAGATGCAACGACTAGCCGGCAGGCTAGCCGCACTAAACAGATTCTTAGCCAACCATGCAGCTAAGTCTTATCCTTTCATCAAGACCCTGCGGAACTTCTTAAAAAAGGAGCAATTCCAATGGACCGCAGAGGCCGAAAACCCTTTTCGGGAGATGAAAGAATGTTTGATTCAACTCCCAACTCTAACCGCACCACGCAAGGGTGAGCCACTTATCTTGTACCTATCTGCCGCAGACAACGTAGTAGGCGCGGTACTCATAGTGGAGCGAGTGGGAGTCCAAACACTCATCTACTACATCAGCAAAATGCTCAACGACCATGAGACAAGATACTCCATCATGGAGAAGTTGGTACTGGCACCAGTGCACGCATCAAGACGGTTACGACGTTACTTTGCAAACCACGTCATCACGGTGTTAACCAACTATAGGATCGGCCCAATCCTATCCAAACCCAACATCTCCGGGAGATTAGCAAAACGGGCAATTGAGCTGGGCGCACACACGCTGAATTATAAGCCGCGCCCCGCAATTAAAGGCCAAGTTCTAGCTGATTTCGTTGCCGAGGTACCGGCAAATCGCATTCAGGAATGCGAAGATGAACAAAACCCTAGACAACCACCATCCTCCTCAGACACATGGGCACTATACACCGATGGTGCATCCAACGAGGATGGTGCAGGTGCGGGTCTGCGACTCGTCAGCCCCGATGGCCAAGAGCTTACCTATGTAATCCGCCTCGATTTCAAAAGCACAAACAACGAGGCAGAGTATGAGGCTCTACTGGTAGGGCTACGTCTGGCAGTCAAACTCGGCATCCAACATTTGGAGGCACACGTCGACTCACTATTAGTTACAGGGCAGATTCGCGGCGACTATGCCGCAAAACGGGATATCATGATCCTCTACCTCGAACAAGCCTTGCAACTGAAATCAAAGTTCACTTCCTTCAATATCCTCCATATCAACAGGAGTGAAAACAAACCCGCGGATGCACTGTCAAAACTCGCATCCACCAGCTTCCAACACCTGGCAAAAGAGGTACGCATCGAGATTCTGCAAAATCCCTCAGTACCCCTGCACCAAGTCAATGTCATCCAGTACGGTACAACATCCTGGATGACACCAATCATTGCATACTTGCAATCAAGTGTTACTCCCGAAAACAAGGCAGAGGCACGTAAGTTGCAACACAAAGCGTGTCATTATCAGATGGGAGACGGTGTTTTATACGGTAAATCATACCTGGGACCACTCCTACGATGCGTCGACCCCCAAGATGCCACGTACCTTATCAGAGACATACACGAGGGAATATGGGGCATACACGTGGACCCACGCATGGTGGTGGCCAAAATTAAGAACGACGGGTATTACTGGCCCGGTATGCACCTGGATGCGGTCAAAGTCTTGCGCAAGTTTTTCAATTGTCAGCGGCATGCTCCCAAAACCTTGCGACCCAAGAACAACCTGATTCCCGTCACCATAGCATGGCCATTTCAAAAATGGGTAATCGATGTGGTGGGACTATTTCCAAACGCACCAGGGGCGGTGAAGTTTATCATAGTGGCGGTTGATTACTTTACAAAATGGGTAGAGGCAAAACCGCTCGCCTCAACCACCGCTATGATAACAAGGAAATTCATCTGGGAACATATCATCTATCGTTTCGGTCTACCGATGTGTATAGTTACCGACAACGGCACCAACTTCGCTGCCGACGACTTTCAAAAATGGCTAAAGGAACTACACATTGAACATATATTCTCCTCAGTGGCGCATCCGCAAGGGAATGGACAAGTAGAGAGTATCAATAAAATTTAGTCGAAGGCATCAAGGCACGGTTGGGAACAGCCAGACGAGGCTGGGTCGATGAACTCCCAAGTATCCTATGGGCTCACAGGACAAGCCCAAAGACAAGCCACGGTAAGACACCCTTCAGCCTGGTCTATGGCACTGAGGCGGTGATCCCCGCTGAAGTAGGTCTCCCCTCACCCCGAATGTTGGCTATCAACAAAATAGACAACAATGAGGAACGCAGGGTTGACTTGGACCTCCTAGAGGAAAGGCGTGAAAACGCAGCAATCAATGAGGCCAAGTACACAACCAAACTTGAAAAGTACTACAATGCACGCGTCCGCATTTGTACCTTCAACCCGGGAGATTATGTCCTTCGTGACAATGAAGCATCTAACGCAGAACGCACAGGGAAACTTGCCCCCAAATAGGAATGACCCTAACTCATCCAAGAGGTCCTGGGCAAAGGCGCATATAAACTGCAAACGTTAGAGGGCGAACCTATCGCGCGTACATGGAATGCACAACAGCTCCGAAGTTGTTACATGTAAGCCATGTTTTTACATTTGACATGTAACCTATCGGGCCGCAGGCCATTTGCAAATAAATAAATGAATGATTGAATGCAATATTGTTTCCACTTTGCGGTATCTACAAAAACAGATTGGCAAAATCTTCATTCGCGATACCAACACAAAGTGGTTACCACACACAAATATTGTAATAGGCCAGCAAAGGCAAAACGTTAAATGTCTATCCGGCCGGATATGCACATACGGTTTTCACAAAGCCTACACAATTCCCAAACCCTAACGGGATAAAAACAGGAATTGACTAATGCTCATACGACAAAGGTATAGAGTATACTTAACCGCGCTTTACAGTGGGTAGAGTTCTTCATACTTGCATATCACCTAGATATGCAAAAGGCAAATACATACTTAGTGTTATTCACAATAACATTAACTCATACAAGTTTAAACATGCAAGTAGTAAAAACACTTGTACAAATTGAACAAAACAGTTAAAACTTTATATTCAGAAAAATTTCTACACCTATGTGGTGCACAAGAGATTTACACAAAGTTTCTAACATTTACATCAAGGAAACAAAAAAGGGCATGCAGGCCAACCTAGTCCTTCTTTGTACCGCTGGACTCCGCACCACCCTTGCCATCACCAGCGGTCTCTTCCTCCTCTTCTTCATCAGCATATAACAACCGCAAATGGTCCACGTAGTCTTCCGCATCCAAGCATTTATCAAGTTCCTCAAGGGCGGAAATGGACATGTCATTGTACGCTACAGGGGCGACATCAAGACGCGCTTCAGTATCCACGCCATGGAACCCGGACCTTTCATCGGTATATTTGCCTTGGGCTAAAACGTTGATATGACTGATGCAACGGTTGTAGCCAGCTTTAAAACCAGCCTCCCGCGCGCGCAGCCTAATCTGCTCTACACCAGTTGCGTTCTCAGGTACGTCGAGGATAGCCCTAACAATCTGCAAAGCACAAGCAATAAAGTTATCACAGGCATATCTAAACAAAAGTAAAGGCACCGGGTACTTACATGCCCAATACCGTGATCACGCATCCAATCGCGATTGTCCTTGAGCTGATCGAATGAAGAAACAAGGCTATCCCTAGCCTCGGCAGCCTCCCTTGCCCGCGCTTCAGCTTCAGCAGCACGGGCAGTGACCTCTTCAATAATGGTCACCCGGCTCCGCACTTCAGCCTTTTAACAAAGAAAACAAGTATATAAAGATGCCCAATCATACATGTGAAGTAAACCTACAAACTCAAGAGCAAAAGAAACACATACCAGGAGGTCCTGAACAGTCTTGTTTAAGCTGGTGCGGTCAGCATTTGCCTCTACAAGAGCCTTGGCAGCGCGGACCTCCGCCTCCTTGGCCTCTTTGGCCGCCACCTCAGCCTCTTTGGCAACCGCCTCAGCTGCGGTTTTCTCCTTGACCAAAGCAGCTTTCTCCTTGCCCAACGCAGCGTTCTCTGCCTTGACATTTGTCAGCTCCTGACGAACACGAAATAGCGTTTCATTCTGTTTGGCCCAAGATTCTTTCCAAGCCTTGCGCTCATTAGAAAGGGTTTCTTTCCAACTTTTACGCTCATCAGAAAGCAGTTTGGCGAGAGTACGAACCTGTTTAAGGCCAGCAGTCGCAGCCCACTCCTCAGTCTGCTTATGCTGCTCAAAAGCAGCCTTATCCTTTTTGAGCTGCTCCGCACCCTCACGAGCAGCCTTAACCAACTCTTTAGCCTCAGCCCGCAAGCAAGCAGTTTCCTCCTCCTTGCGCCCCAACACCTTGTAGTCCTCCATAATGGCATTCGCCATTATGGAACTCCCCACAAGCATAGAGGAGAGTTGATTAATCCGGAGCTCACGTGGCAAAGCGCGGGCTCGGTTAACTTCAAACGGGGTGCCCAAACCACCCAAAATCTCCCTACATGCGGAGGGATCAACGGAAATATCATCCCCTTGCATAACATTCCAAGGAGGACGGTGATAGTTCACAGCCCGGTCTTCAGTGTAGGTGCGTTAGTAGAACTCCAATTCAGACTCTTCAGGCTGAATAGGAGACCCTTTAAAATCCGCACCCCAGAAGCGGAACCAGAAGTCTTCTCGGCTGCAGGAGATTTTTTCTTTTCAGCATCCGCAAACTTCAGGTTCAGATCATCGCTATCCTGCGGGGAGATCAGATTATCATGAGAATCCACCGTATCAAAGATCTGGGCCGCGGGTCCCTTCCCAGTATCCTCTACCCGCGCAGAGGGCTCAGTCACCACTTCCATGGAAGGGCTTCTGGTAAAATCTTTATGAACCCCTGCACCCGCAGCCGTGTCATGCGGGGGGAATGAGGAGCATCAAACAAAGAGAACCCTTCATCTTGCGGTTCTGCGGACAAAGCAACAATAACCATAAAATACAAGTTACAATAACAAAACACTTGTAAAGGTTATGAATCACTTACCAGACGTAACCGCAGGCTTCGCCTGAGAAACAGCAGTGGTCCGTTTGGTCTATATCCTCGGACGCTTCTTCTCACCGGCACCAGCAGCCTTATCACCTATCTTTCTCTTCTTCTTCTCATCAGCAAGTTTGGAACCCGCAGAGGATCCACCTGCCGCCGCACCACCACCTGGAACACCCAAACCCTCAAGGGTGTCAGATACTACCACGTAATCGGTATATCTGCGGAAACGAGAACGAGAGATACCTGCCGCCTTCGACACCAAAGGAGGAACAACAGCAGCCTCAGGTTTTTTCTTGTCGCGACCCCACACAGCTTTCTCCACATGCTTCTTCTCCGCATTCTTCTTGGGGGAACCTTTCACCTCAAATTCTCCCAAGGTCCCAAGAGTACCAGCGTTTAAATCATCAAACAAGCAAATCAGCAATGTGAACTTCTTTATAAAGCAAGTAAGAAGATTATGGATTATACCTTTGCCTTGCGGCAGGGGTGCATTCAGCGCTTCGCGTTTAGGAATGCGAAAGTTGTCAACAATGGTCAAGTTAAAACCTTCACCTTCCGCACACGGAAGTAACTCAACCATGCCCAGGAAAGTCGGATCAAATATCCTCCATAGGGCAGCGTCCTCTGACAGTACACTTAGAAAATCAGTAGACTACAAAGGGAAACAAGGAAACCGTAAAAGAGTAGAAATACTTACCACCACTCTTTTCCAGCACAACGGGCCTTGCCTTCCTATCAGGCCTGGTCAACATCATCCGCAGCACCCACAACTGCGAGTTGTCCAGCTTCTTATGCTCAATAGTCTTCAACCTTGGGAACCACTCCACCGTCTTCGCACTAGGAAGAGCAATATCCTGCGCAGGGATGGTCTCATTAACATTCCGCAAGGTCATGTTAGCAACAACCGCGGCAGCCTTAATATAGAAGAACTTGGTCTTCCACTTTGTAATACCCTTCGGAGGGGTCATCAGCTTGGAGCTCCCATACTGTTGGCCAAAAGAAGAGAACCCGGTGTTCACCGTCAACTGGTAGAACCGACGGAAGTTTTCAACAGAAATTTCCAGACCAAGAGCACGAAAAGCGTACTCAAAATTTCTAATTCGAATCATCCCGAACGGACTCATCTGGGAGATATGGAGTTTGTAATACTCCAAAACCTCAGCAACGAACACAGTCAATGGTAAACGAAGGTTACCATCAATGAAGGAATCAGCCCACATGGTGACGTAACCGGCCAGAGCGTCGGCACCGGTTTCACCTTCCTGTGGGAGGACAGCCCCATACTCCTGGGGCATCTGGATGCTGGTCATCAGGTTGTTAAACAGAACCTTCGACCACTTCAGCACTGGTAGGCCCCCGCCGGGGGCACTACCACCTTCTTCTTCCTCTTCCGCCACCACCGGCGAAGAGGGATCAGGGTTTTCACCCTCAGCATGGTGTGGATTTGATGGTTCAGCCATCAGGGAATATAGTGAAGAAAACAGAAAATGAGTTCAAAAACTCACACCTCACTGGAATTTCAACAAAGTCTATCGGAGAAGATGAAGAATGCTCACTTTCCCTCACCAGAAAATTTTTCAAATTTTGAACAAGTGAGGAGAAATCAAACGGTTTCCCCTTATAAACTCATCGCAATTAATGCGGAGCAGTTACCGAAACGTCATGGATAAAAGGAACGAACCATGCGGTAACACGTGTTCAACGACAGTTCCGCTGACGGTTACCACGCGCGTGTAGCTATCCACGCGCCTGACAAGAAGAGACTTTTACACTCCTTGCTACAGTGCATTTATTACCTCGGGCAGTGCAAACATCCTTTCATTTTCAGCACATGCCAGAAAATCCTACCAACTTTCACCAACTCACACGTGCGTTCAGCCACGTATGCAGCACAAAAGCGACAACAATATCCAAACATAAGCGGCATGCGGTTCCTCTGGTTTACCGCACCAAAACCAATACCACATGTCGTTTTTTACATACCCCTCAAAAAAGGCAAAAATAAATCTCTCTACATTATGTAAAGGGGTATAACCAATATCCACATATACCTACGAGCACACGTGGAATATGCGGAGATAACACACACGAACCCATACAGGTGTGTCAGATACTCAGAACCAGCGTGGTTCTTTGGTATGCGAAAACTGCTTCTCAGGATGCGGCAAACCGCATTCCATGCAGGCTTCTTCAAGTTTCAAATCACGCGTGTCCGGTTCGCAACCACGGAGGGAACGCAAACAGCTTCTCCTTAGGATAAAGGACAAGTATGCTGAGCAACCGCACATCAGCAACCCTGACTCCTGATCCTTCAAGAGCCACATACAAGCTTCAAGCTCTCTAGAAGCGAGTTCTTTGCTGCAAACCGCAGACACTCACGAGTAGCTGCGACAAACTACAAATACGCAAACGGTAGCTACGGAAGAACCAAGGCTAAACTACCACGCGGTTTATCAAAGCTACTTCCAGGTAAACTGCTTTCCAACTAAGCGTGAAGGAAAGTGGTTACAGAACGAATGCGGACGAGTTTCACCCAGATTCCCAAGTATCTAAGGTGATCTCATTCGGCAACACTACTTAAAAGAAAACTACTTTCCACCAAAGCGTGAAGGAAAGTAGCTAATCAACAGCGGTAACAAGTCTGCTTATGACTGTTTGCCCATATATGGACCACATAGATTAAACAATGGTGGGCACTACCATGCCTATGACCATGTTTATTTGCCCATAGTCCAGATTCAAATTGTTCGACCAAACACGGCCAACAATGACGCAAGTACCCCACGTAGCTCGACCACACATGGCCAACGATGTGCAGCAACGAGGTTACCACAAAGGACGTACGGTTACTTGAGAGCTAAACCGCAAAAGACGTGCGGTTACTTGAGAGTTAAACTGGAAGAACACGAACACCCCACAAAACAGGGATCATCGTTGAATGTCCAGTTGATAAACATAGAGCTTGAGCAAAGTACTTACAAACATTGCATCAGCGGACGCAGAGGTTACAACTAGAGTAGCGATCACGGACATCTTCCGTCAACATCTCAAAGGTTGGTTCAAACCCTGCTAACATCTTCAGTCACCATCTCAAAGGTTGGTTCGAAACACCAACAGGTGGCTGATGACATCAGAGAAAGGTAGACCATATTACCGGATCAAATCCTTGGCTGAGAATTCCGCATCAGACGGAACTTGCTCGCCGATACGGAAGAAACATCACCGGACCTGCAGCTTGATTTACTGAAAATAGGAGCCATCTGCATGGCCCATATTCTACCTTCTAGACACCATAGTCCAGTATCCCTCCCACATGCAACTTGCATAAGGAAGGAACACTAGACTGGGGGGATTTGAAGGGGTATGGTCCCAGATCTCGCGTCAGCACGACCGCGAGTGACCATTACCCTTATCAAAAACCCCCACCAGCAAGAACTTATATGTGTCCGTGCGGGCATGCGCGAACACAGCAGTTGAAACCAATCTGTCCATTGATGAGAAGACTTACCTTAAGTATGAGAACAAATGTTACGCATAGCGATGCGGCCTGGCACCGCATCCTATGAACATTTTCGTGACGACAAGGGATCTGGACAACAGTAATAGTCACCAAGCGGTGATGCGGCACGTCACCGCATCCCGTATACATCTTGGCCAGAACAAGAACGCGGGAACAACATCAGTTACCGCAAGCAGCGATGCGGCCCAGCACCGCATCCTGCCTACAAGGCAAGTGGTTCTGACACCACAGTGCAAGTGGCATTGAGAACAGTCGCCTATCAGCCCACATGTGTGCAACAGTCTGACACCACAGCAGGACGTGGCATCACCACTGTAACCGACAGGTCTGACACCTACAAGAGACTGTGCGAAGTCAGACTAGCTACTCAACTACCCTCCTTCACTCCTCGGCTATAAATACCCATCCCAAACCAGGTGTGAGGTATCTCTTCACAACTCTCTCACTACTACTACTATCACACTTTGCTTCCCAAGCAAATTACTGATTCTCACGCCGGAGAGTGGTAACAAGGAGCACCCTCCACCCCATTCTCCTTGTTACGAGTCACGGTTTGTTTTCTTGTGCAGGAGATCAACCAGCGGACGATCCAGCCAGCGATCCTCGGAAAGAAGGGATTAACCCTACTTGACGAGACCAGTGTGTTAACCACTTTGGTTAACCATTGTTTCATCAAGTATGTATTTTTTTTGACACTTTTATAATTGATTAGTACTAATTATTTATTTTTTAGATAAATACATAATTTATTTTTACAAACATAGATTATTTATAGGGAGAGGATCATGAGAAAACTAGATATAAATTAGAAAACTAGAAAACTAACTAAAAAAACTTAAAAAAAGCTAAAAACATAACACAATTTTTTTTTTACAATTCTTTATAAAAAATCGCTAGTTTTTAAATATAAAAAAATTTTCAAAATTTTTTTTTTTTTTTGTTGTACTGCACATGTGTAGTAACACACATGTGTATGTGTACTACACATGTGTAGTATTACACATGTGCAATACAACAAAAAACTTTATTTTATTTTATTTTATTTTATTTTTTATTTTTTGAAATTTTCTTTCCATGCATAAAAAGTTGCGATATTTTTATAAAAATAAAAAAAATGGTATGTTTTTTAGGCTTTCTCATTTAAACTAGTTTTCTCATGATCCATCCACTATATATATATATATATATATATATATATATATATATATTGGTCAGGATTTAGGAAAAACGGTGAAAAGTGTGAGAACGTTTATGGATCGTCAGATCAAAACAATCTACGGACTAGATTGGTGCGGTGGCGTTTTCGTAAATAACATCAATTTAATTACGTGGACGCGCTTCATTAAGAGTAAAAATGTATTTAGACTTCTCCACGCAAAACGCCAAACTCATGAATAAAACGCCGTTAAATTCCCCATTAACTTCCCGCCTTAAACTACAAAGCACATATCATCCTAATCTAAACGCTATTAGATATAAAACGCCAAATTTTGTTTTTAAACTATAAAGCTGAACAAACAGTAACTAAAACGACGGAACTTCATTACTAGCATTTATTATAATAAAACCCGCCTAAAATACGCGCCAAAAAATCCTATATAAACAACGTCTCAGACCTTCCATTGAACACACCAAACCCAAAACGCCATATTTTACTAAATACCATTCAACTTAGAAATGCCAAAACAATCCAAACCACAAAGATTCCAAACGACATTTCTTTGAGATACACTTTTGTTCTCGGTAAAGTTTCACTCAATGTGATGGGCAAAATCCTTATGTAGGAATATTGTCCATCGTATTGAGCAGAATCTTATTGAGTTTATCCTCAATATAAATGCCAAAACATACAAAAACCACAAATTGCAAACGTCGTTTCTTGGAGATTCAGTTTTGTTCTCAATAAAGTTCCACTGAATGGGGTGGACAACATTGTTGGACATCTTTCTTAACTGAGGATTAACAATGTTGTCTATCTCATTCAACTAAACATTATTGAGTTTAGCATGACCAAATTAGAGGTTTAAGGTACTTTTATTTAGTAAAAGGTGTTCTTTATTTGGCATTTGGTTTGTGATGTGTGTAAAATGCAACATATAAATTACATCAAATGAGGCATAAAACTAACCTTTTTTTAGTACTAATGTTGGAAAAAGTGTGCTTTTGTCTTCCTTTTGTATTTTCAGGATTAAATGAGCGCAAATGAACAAAAGAAGCAAGAATACAGAAAAATCTAACATAATTACAAGAAAAGGAATAAACGTGGCATGTCCGACCCCTCGACGGCATCTTCCCAAGCAAAAACAAGAAATCAAAAGGCTGAACACGCCCCGTGCCCAACGGAAACGGGGGCGTGCCCAAGTTTCTGCAGAAAAGACAAAGTTGTAGAAGCTTCTGTTTCCCAACACGGGGGCGTGCCCAGCTCAACACGACCGTGATCAACGCTAAGATTCACAGAATCCAAGCAAATCTTGATAGTACAGATTCCCTTCTACACACGGGGCCGTGCCCAGCGGACACGGGGACGTGGTCAACTAATGCAGACAAACTGCAATTAATGAAGAAAGAGAAAGTGGATGGACACGGGGCCGTGCCCAATGGACACGGGGCCGTGTCCGGGCTTCTGTGCAGGCTATAAATAGAGGTGCTTGGTTCACTTCAAAGGCGTCACTTGGCCACCTCTCTCCCACTTCACCCACACTCCACCACCATCATCCATCATAGAGTGTGTGTAGTAGTCTCGGGATCCAAGATTGATAGTAAGAGTTCTTGACAATCAAAGGTCATGTTTGCCTAAGTCTCTTACATCACTTGGTGAAGACAAGCATTTAGTGTAATACTTTTATTTTTTAATCTTTTCGCACTTTTTATTTGGTTTTGTATTAATGACTTTAATAACTAGTTTCTTATGTTGAAGGTGAAACTTCCTTATCATTAGTTCGTGGTGTCTTGGCATTATTTTACTGTCTATATAAAATAAAAGATTTACACCATTCATAACTCTACGGTCTATATAGAGATATGTTGGCTACCTGGTCGGGGGTTAAGGGAATGGTTTGGTAAGTTTCTTTCCTTGTTGAGTGTATAGATCCTGCAAGGACCTGGGTCAGGCTTACTAGGACCTGCTTCAATACCCACTGGTATTGGATGGCGGGGGTGCGAATGGATTGATCCCCTCATATGTAAACTACTATTAATACATTAACCCGGCTACTTGGGATTGTATCCCTGCTGACTCAAACCACTTAGCCGAGGGTAACGTCACCTTCAAAAGAGGGGCCTACCACATTACGCATTAATAACTTAATTAATTATCTTTCAATAATTCAACCCTTTAGGATTGTATCCTTGCTGACTCAAACTACTGGGTTGAGGGTAACGTCACCTTCAAAAGAGGGGCCTACTACTATAACTAAGATAATCTCTTAAAAAGTGCAAAAGTGCGGAAAACATCAAAGGTTACCCTAAAGGCGAGTCGGATCCAAGTGATTCATCTTGTCTATCTGTTTTTATTTTATTTTTATTTTCAGTATTTTTAGATTTTAATTTCATGTTTAAAAACTTTTTCTAAAATTTTGATTTGATTAGACGTTGAGGCTAAACCTGTATTAAAAGCTCTTGTGTCCTTGGACGAACTCGGTATCTTACCAACACAATACTACGCTCACAATGGGTGCACTTACCCATATGTGTGTTTAGTGTTAGTAGAATATCGTGTTTTATTAATTTAAAACTTGACTAAAGTGTTAAAAAGGGCTAAAAATATACATAAATATATTCACACCAACACACATCAGTTTGTGTGTCCGATCTTATATTGTTTGTTATGTAACTTCCAAGTCACATGTTATGCACAAGAAATAGAAAAAAAAAAGATGGGGAAAAAATAAAAAATGTTATATAAGAGATATAAAACGCCAAATTCCAATCTATGTGTGTTCTGTAAAAATAAAAAAATACAAAAACGCCAAACGACTCTTCGCTTGCTCTCGAAGACCGTGTCATTTTTCTTTAATTACGGCCTTTTTGCATGCCGATGCGTAGTGTCCGTAGCCTTTACAATTCTGATACTGTCTTTCTTTGGCCCCGGGTTTCAATTTTGATTTCGTTTTTTCGATTGCTACCTCCTGTTTGGATCTTAGGCGCTTCCGAGATCCAAAACCTTCCGATTATACCCAACAGGAACTCTTACCAGATTCTTGTCGTTTTTATATTGACCGATTATCTCCGCAAATTTATCCCTAGTACTAGCAGGAAGAGCAACAATCTGCATATCTTGAACCTTCTTCATATAATATTGAACATGATCCTTGTATAAGGATAGCTCCTCCTTATTACCAGATAAACAGTTCAAACTACACCCTTTTGAAAAATAATTTCTCGCATTATACTTTGCACATCGGGATCAAGCTCGGTCATATATTCACGACTCATTGAGTATTCGGAAGAGCAGTTTGGGGAAGCCTTTTTACGCCATCTATTCAAAATGTATTGTTTTGGAAATTCCCTAATGTCCAAACTTCTCAAAACATAAAATATATGTCTACATAGCAAACCAAACTGCTCAAAACGCCTGCATGAGCAACTGCATGTGCAATCATACTTACGGTACATTACCTGAAAAATGCCAAAAAAAATATCTCTATAACGCCATGCAGAGAATGTTTGTATAAAAAAACAAATCAAACAAACAAAAAAACATAACAACTGGATAAAAAAACAAATTAAATGTTATAAAAGAATACGATAAACGCCATATACAGAAAACGCCATATAAAGAAAACGTCGTTGTTTACCTCGAATAAAGATGTACAAGGCTGTTGGAAATCATTTATGTAAAACTTAACAAACCCATCAGGCTGATCTTCGTAATGTTGATTTATGCAATTTGCAATTCCGATTAGCTCAGCTTGAAAGGTCACAGAAAATATTTTTTGTGTATATGTCAGCAGCTTGGCCCTCCAACACTTGGTAATTACTTTTCAACTAGGGGCGTTTGTATCGAGATTCATGATCATTTTTTCGGTGCGTGTGACGCTGTGCTTCTATTGCAGTTTCCTAATGAGTCATGAACTCAACAAGAGTAGCTTTTGAATTGCACACTTGACCAAAAAAATGGTTCTCACTCTCCGACCTCGATGTCGTTCACATAAGGACCGACAACTCCTCCATTCTATAGTATGCAGGGATCCAAGATTCCCTGAGTTCAAAAATATCAGAGAGCAAGTCATTATCTTCTAAATTGAACTCTCCGATAACCTCTTCCCATCCTGATTCAAACTCTCTGGGTGTAAGAATATCCGTCCACACAACACCACAAATACATTATTTGAAATTAGTGGAATTGCATAGCTTAACACCAACCTATGTATAACACAAAAATGCCATGCAATAAAACAATATATTAGACACAAACAAACTTACATGAAAAACAGTAACGAGGTACAGAACGCCATGTATTTTAAAACGCCGTATATCTTAAAACGCCAAACATAAAAATAAGGAAATCAACCTTCAGAGAAAGTTTATACATCACATGCCACATGCATAACCGATGCCTCGTTTCAACAAAAACAGCAGAAATAGCCTTCTTCATTGATGGATCTTGGTCAGTGGCAACAACTTTTGGTTGAGAACCAACAGCTTTTATAAAAACTCTCAACAACCAAATATACATATCAGCAGTTTCTGACACCAATAATGCAGCACCAAATGTAACATTGCAGTAGTGATTGTCTATACCAGTAAATGGTACAAACACCATAGCATATCTGCATATGAAAATGCCAATGAGAAAGTGAAACGATAACAAAACGCCAATGCATGTAAACTCTGAAAAACGCCAATGCATGTAACCAGTGAGAACGCCAAAAGAACAAAAAAATTGAATTATAAAATATTACTTGTTGGAATGATACGTGGCGTCAAACGAAATCACACCACCAAACACGTGGTAATTACGTTTGGCTTGATCAACACACGAAAAAGGTCCATTCAAACGATTCTCTTCGTCTGTGAAGTAATCGTACAAGAAATTAGGCTGTGGCTATTTTTTTTTCATCCAAATGTCTCACAACCATCTCAGCGTCGTATTCCCCTATAAACAAGTTAATTTGCCACTTGTAGTTCTTAAATTCAACTTTACTTGCGCCCACGTCTTCAAAACCGCCAAAACAAGTCTTCATAACATTAAACGCCTTAATTGGACCAAAATTCAACCTAGACATGTTGTGTATAACATGCTTCTGGAGCTAAGTGAGGTGTCGTTCAGTTCGAAGAAAATGCTTATCAGGACGTTCAACAAGATTATGGTTGTGCTCCTCAACAAACTTATAGACCTTCCATGATCTAACCTAAAAAATTACACATAACAGTGCACCACAATCAGTCCTCTTTGAAAAGTTGGATCGCACAATCCATTCCTTTTGATTGGGGTCCAACGTATCAACCTTCTTGTCCTTATACACCCCAGATCTCGTACACAAGTAATACTTAATATGTCTTTCACCTTTGGCGTTTATCTTTTCAGTCCCTTTCCTAACTGAAAAACCACAAGCCTTGGCATACGTAACATACATTCAATAACAATCATCAAGGCTTGTGAATATCATGTCCATTTTGGGCTTTATCTCTTCACTAACATCAGGAATGATAAATGGTAAACCAGTTTTGGGGCAAAACCTTTCATTCAAAGAAACACCTTTGTCTGAGAAAACATAGTGAGAAACAATATCAGAAAAACGCCATTAAAAATAGAAATTGTCTCTTATAACATTATCAATGAAAACGCCATTACTTGAATAATAAACAAGACATAATAAACATTTAATTGAAAACACCACAATGAAACGCCATAATACAAACACCATTACTTGATTGATTAACAAATATGATGAATTAACAATATTAGTGCAACATGATAATCAAAATGCCATCAGATGAATAATTAAAACTAATTAACAACATGAATAATTAACAAATATAACATGATAATGAAAACGCCATAGTTAACAAATGTAACGCCCAGCGTCCCTAAACTTTAGACTCTTGGTAGGATTAGTCCCTGAACTTTGTTATATTGTCAGTTATAGTCCCTGTAGTTGTGTGATGTTGATACTTTGGCACTTAAGGTTATGAATCTTGTTGAAACTTAATACATGATGCTTGAATCTTAATTCTTGATACTTGAGCTGTGATACTTGACACTTAAACCTAGATACTTGACTCTTGATGCTTAACCTAGACACTTGATTCTTAATGCTACGAAACTTAGATTCCTTATATTGATTCTTGACACTTGATATTCGGAAACCTAGACTCTTGACTCTTAATGCTTGATGCTTGAGAAACTATGATTCTTAACTCTTGATACTTGTTTGGGGATTGACTCTTTAGACTCGTGAAAACTTGATTCTTGGTTGAACGAGAGACTAGAGCCGGTCACTGGGGGAATCTATAAACTTTGGTATTTATGATGTAATCTAGTTATTCTATTACTCAATGATACGTAACGCTTAACCTAACTCACAAGAAGAATCAAGGCGGGAATGCGACAAGGTTGGATTGGCCAGAATGACAATCCGATCGGATTGCCACCCGATCGGATGACCACCCGAGCGGGCCACCACCCTATCCTAACCACACCGCCTCAAGTCCCTTCCACACTATAAATAGGCATGTTACATCACTTTATTCTCTGATGTGGCAGCCATGTTCGACCAGACGCACGCACACTACATTTTCTCGATTTCTTGGTGATTTCGGTATGTTTCAAGCTAGATTCTTGTACTTCCTTGATCTACACTTCATCCTCTACGTGATTCACCTTTGAAACCACACTTTTCACCATGAAATCTCTCAGATCTGAGATCTTAAGGATGATGTTATCATGGTGGTTGGTACAAACTGTCATATGAGGTCATTCTTGGTGAGATCTAGCTAAGATCTAAGGGATTCCATGCATTCATCACTAAATCTAACCTAAATCTAAGTATTTTTCATGGTAAAACTTAAGTTTCTTCATCATTCCTTCAACTTTTACTCTAAATGGTGAGCTCCGGTTCTGAACGGACTATAGACTTGATTAGTAGTCCAGAGTCGGCTCAAGGATGGATTTCCACCGGAGAATGATGGCCGGAATAAGGAGTTTGACATAAACGTATCACGGACAGTAACTGATCGGACTGGGGTGGTTCCCACCCGATCAGAGCGGCTGTGCGACGATGAGTTTACCATTGTCACAATACGTACCATGACGTCATTGTTAAACTTAGAAATTTTACAAACATTCAAGGGAACGAGGTTCGCCCGATCGAGCAACAACCCGATCGGACAGCAATCCGATCGGACAGCCACCCGATTGAGGGATACATGCCTTGCAACCTTAGAACTTTGAAACCTTCCAACACTTAGTAAATTTTTTCAGAAACTTAGAGTTTTGGAGAACTCAATCGAGTGGCAACTCGATCGGACAGCAACCCGATCGAGCAGCCACTCTATCAAGACAACCAGAACCCTTAAACTACATACATGAACTTTGAATCGGGTGACCACCCGATCGAACAGCCGTCCGATCAGACAGTCACTCGTTTCACCCTCACACTAAGCCACCCGATCGGACAGCCATTCGTTTTACACTAAGTCACCCGATCGACTGGCAATCCGATCGGATTGCCATCCGATCGGACAGCCATCCGATCCAGTGACTGTTTCCAACACTCTGCGTAATCCCGACTCTTATCCTACTGTAATCTGTTCAGGCTAATTCGAAAGAGCTCCCTTTGATCCAATAACAGTCAATACTGTTAAGTAATCGTTGTGAGTATACTCGATCCCTTTTTGTTTTCAACTTTTGGGATGTAACATGTATTCTTTAACCTATGATACTTGAAACTTTTGAATCAAAACTCTATCCTTCGAGTATGTGAAACTTGTGATTCTTGATTCTTGATTCTTGACTCTTTGTGCTATGTGACGTTTAATCCTGAGTGTGTAGTTCCGCCTTAACAATAGTAGCGCTATAGGAGATGCACCTCTCCCATTATTCTCGGGGGGTATTGTTAGGAGGATTCTACTTTGCCGTGAGTCTTGGGTAAACACTAAAGCATCGGGATACTTGGGCTATCACTGCGAGGACTACAACACTAGCACGGTTGAAACTAATTTACTACATTTACGCACAGATATTAGTCGTTTTAATCTATTATTCTAATATTAAACTTGTACACTCGCCAATACTTTTGTATTGAGATTTTAATACATGTTGCAGGATGATAGGTTGCTATGGAACTATGGAAATCAAGATAGGAGACGCCTAGAAACGTCGCTTTAATAAATTAGACTTTTGAACAATTCTATTTGGTGATGTAATCTTGATGATACTTGATTTTGGTTGTTAAACAACTTTTATCGTGAAATCTATCTAATTTCTATTGAAACATCTAGTGTTATGGAACTTCATGAACAATCTGAACGCTTAGTGCTCGCACCCCGATGTTTCCGCCATCGGTTGGGGTGTGACAGATTGGTATCAGAGCCATAACTATAGGGAATTAGGATAAGTAGGAATACTTTCCCTAGGCTATAGTTCTAGGAATCTTGACTCTTATTTGTTGTTTAAGAGTTATGTATTCTACCGTATCTGCTTCCTAGCAGCACATGTTCCTGTTAAACTTACATGCCTTTCTTAAGGCTAACATAATATACACTTGATACTTTGGAAACACTGTTCACCGGTGTTTGTATTTTGCACAAGAATTGCCCTCAAGACAGGAGTAACGTCCAAACCTTGACGGAAATTCACCATATTATTCTAGTAGGTCTTATCGGCAGATAAGTACCAACGCTAACAGGGTACGATGTTGTCAAGATGGAGGTGAAACTCAGTCCTTGATAACTAGCCCCACTCCTTGATGATTTTATGTCTCGCCAAGGGCTCGTAACTTCCAATCAATTAGGAATGTGAAATGGCTAAAAGGACAAATACCGAAGGCCTAACACCGATGACGTATTTGTCTAAGTAAGTCAAGACACGCTACCTCAATTCGAAAGGCTTCGAATCACTTTGGTTAGTCACCGTTCCTCTACCTGGAACATTTTATGCCTTACAAGCCTATCTTTTATGATATCTCAATTTTATGTGTGGTTTTAAACTCTATTCTTCATTTATTTTGACTCTTTGATTGTTTTGAGACTTTTACACGAACCGCGCGTATGTCCACAATCTAAAACGTTAATTCTAACCTCGGATCAAACTAAATTTATGAAGCTTTATTCTATGTGTAATCTATGTGATAATGTGATTGTAAGGCTCTAGATGTAACATGGCATGGAATACGAGGGGAAAGTGACGTGTCCGAAGCATGGTGGATACGCCGCTGGTACTTCCTATATATAAGTGTTTCCGACATGTTACCAACTTTCGTACTAAGTGCCATGCGAAACTTAGTGTTTTGCAGACCGGTGATGGGAAACTACTTGTGTAATCTATGTGTAATCTATGTCATTCTAGCGTAAACTATGTGTAATCTACGTATGTCTGGTTTTGAGTGACAAAATATGAAACGTAGCCTAGCGCCGAAGACAAGGAGGAAGTGGCATGTCCGAAGTGTGGTGGATACGCCGCTAGTACTTCATATATATAAGCGTTTATGGCATGCTACCAAACCTTCGTTCCACGCGCTAAGTGAAATTCGTAGTTTTATAGGCTCGGGGTTGAGTGACTGAATCTACCTTGTTAATCTATGTGGTTGAATCTAACTGGTTAATCTATGTTTTGAGAAGTGGTGAAATCTAATGCGGTAGTTAACGAGGCATGACACCAATGACGAGACGGACGTGGCATGATTGAAGCATGGTGGATACGCCGCTGGTACTTCCTATATATAAGTGCTTCCGTCATGTTGCCGAACTTTCGTAGCACGTGCCATATGGGATTTCGTTGTTTATGGAGTGTTAACACGAATCTATGTGAAACTATGTGAATCTATTGGAATCTATTGAATCTATTGAATCTATTGGAGTCTATTGGGATCTACGTGAATCTGTTGGGAACTATTTTAATCTAGGTGAAACTATGATATCGATGACGAGTGTGTTCTACGACACGTAACATGACACCGAGTACGAGGTGGAAGCAATGTGCCCGAAGCGTGGTGGATACGCCGCTGGTACTTCCTATATATAAGAGCTTCTGACTCGTTGCCAAACTTCGTACAACGTGCCATGCGAAGGTCGTAGGTTTGCGGTATCTATATGAACCTTGTGAATCTTGATCGAGTTTTAGTCTATTGTGTGTGAATCTATATTGCGAGGCTTCGTGAATTTAGACTTATACGATCCTCTTATTGGATCTTTAGGATGTCTTCTCGAAAGCTATCCGACACTCTCAGGAAATCCAGGGAGAAGTCTCAGAAAAGATGATGTCATTCATGGCCGACCAGATTGCCCGAGTCGTGCCAAAGATCGTCTCTGAGCTCCAAGGATCAAACACTCCTCCATCCTCTGTGGACTCAAAGGCCAAGAAGAAAAAGCCTACTAAGTTCAACTATAAGCATTTCATCTCTTGCAACCCTAAGTCTTTCACAGGCAGTGATGGGGTGACTGCTATGCTCGAGTGGTTCGACAGCATCGAGATTACCTTCATTAATAGTGAATGCCCAGATCATTTAAAGACTAGGAGTGCAACTGGGATGTTTCAAGGCAGAGCGTTGGAATGGTGGTCGAATGAGAGAAACATCCGTTCAAATGAAGAGGCCTATGCTCTTCCATGGGTTGAGGTGCGAGAACTCATGATGCTTGAATTCTGCCCTCCTCACGAACAATTGAAGCTTGAAGAAGAGTTTTGGCATCTGAAGCAGGTTGGTGATGATAACCTGGCTTATACTACCAGATTCAAGCAGCTTAGCTTGATTGTTCCTCACTTGGTTTCGACTCCAAAGCGGATGATAACCAAGTACATCAATGATCTACCTCCTCCTATGCGTGATTCTATTGAAGCAGTTCCACTGGAAACTATTGAAGAAGTCTATCGTTTGGAAGCAAGTTTGAACAACAATAGTGTGTGTGATAAGAAGTTTGCTACTCCTGTTCCCTCCAAGTCTGCAAACCAAGTTACCCAGTAGCTAGGCGGCAGCAAGAACAAGAAAAGGAAATCTCATGGTTCCGGATGTAATGCTATTACTCCTACTGCAAACCCTGCTGCTAAACCTGCTCCTGCTACTGCTGCTGCTAACCCTGCTGCCCCTGAAGCTAAGAAACAGTACACTGGTTCTCACCCAAAGTGTACCACTTGCAACTATCATCATCCTGCTACCTCTGCATGTCGTCTGTGCACCAACTGTAATCGCTATGGTCACACGACTCCTTATTGTCGACAAACTAACCCGGCCTAGCAAGCTCAACAAGCTCCAGCACAGGCAGCGTTACCAGCACCTCAATCTCCTCTGCAGAACCCAAGGCCCGTCAATGCTGTTCGTGCATGCTACAAGTGTGGAGATACTACCCACCTCCGTAACCAGTGTCCTCAGCTGGACTAGGACCAGCAGCCAGCCGCTCGTGGACGAGCGTTCAACCTTAATGCTAATCAGGCTCGCAATGACATTAACGTTGTCAATGGTATGTTCCTTGTTAATAACCTTTACGCTTCGATTCTATTTGATACTGGTGCCGATAGAAGCTTTGTGTCCGTGGAATTTGAGTCTTTGATAAACTGTACACGCTCCAAGTTACCTGAGTCGTTCTTTGTTGAGGTCGCCAATGGCAAGTCGATCCTTGTTAATTCTATCATTCGTGATTGTTCCCTGACTCTTATCGATCACGTATTCTCTATTGATCCCATACCCATGTGTTTGGGCAGCTTTGATGTTATTATCGGTATGGACTGGTTGCGTAAGAACCATGCCGAGATTGTTTGTCACGAGAAACTCGTTCGTCTTCCCCTTCCTTCTGGTGGTACTTTGAACATTTATGGAGACCGACTTTCAAAAGGACTGAGGTTGATGTCATGCACACAAGCGAGCAAAAGCTTACGTAAACAGAACCCTGCCTTCTTGGCCCACGTGGTGGAACAAAAAGGCAAGGGGAAGAACATAAGCGATGTTCCAGTGGTGTGTGATTTCACTGATGTCTTTCCTAAAGATCTTCCTGGTCTTCCTCTTCCTAGATCCGTTGATTTTCATATTGATCTTGTGCCTGGCGCGACTCCTGTCGCCAAGGCTCCATACCGTCTTGCACCTTCGGAGGTGCAAGAGTTATCTAGTCAACTGCAGGAAATGCTCGATAAGGGTTTTATTCGTCCGAGTACCTCCCCGTGGGGTGCTCCTATTTTATTTGTCAAGAAGTAGGATGGTTCCTTCTGTATGTGTATCGACTATCGTGAGCTTAATAAGCTTACCGTGAAGAATCGTTATCCGCTCCCTCGTATTGATGACCTATTTGACCAACTACATGGCGCGTCCTGCTTCTCCAAGATCGACCTTCGATCTGGATATCATCAGTTGCGCATCCTCGAAGATGATATTCCAAAAACCGCTTTTCGTACTCGTTATGGACACTACATGCCTTTTGGACTGACCAACGCACCCGCCGTGTTCATGGACCTTATGAATCGGGTGTGTAAACCCTATTTGGATCGTTTTGTGATAGTCTTTATTGATGATATTCTTATTTATTCTAAGTCTAAAGCTGATCATGCTCGTCATTTACGTCTTATGCTTGAACTTTTACATGGTGAACGTCTGTATGCCAAATTCTCTAAGTGTGAATTTTGGATTGATGAAGTGCAATTTCTTGGTCATGTCGTTAGTAGGCAAGGTATTCATGTCGACCCGTCTAAAATCGAAGTTGTGAAGAATTGGAGTACGCCTAAATCTGCAACCGACATTCGTTCTTTTCTAGGATTAGCTGGTTATTACCGCCGATTCATCTAGGACTTTTCTAAAATCGCTGTACCTCTTACCACGTTGACCCAAAAAGAGAAACCTTTTGCTTGGGGTCCCGAACAGGAGAAATCTTTTCAGACTCTTAAGACCCTTTTGTGTAATGCTCCTGTTCTTACTCTGCCTGATGGGAATGACGAATTTGTGGTATATTGTGATGCCTCGAACCGTGGATTGGGCTGTGTGCTCATGCAGCGGGACAAGGTTATTGCTTATGCCTCTCGTCAACCCAAAGTCCATGAGAAAAACTATACTACTCATGATCTGGAGCTTGGTGCAGTCGTGTTTGTGTTAAAGTTCTGGCGACACTACCTGTATGGTTCGAAATGTGTGGTCTTCACCGACCATAAGAGCCTCCAACATATCTTTAACCAGAAGGAGCTGAACATGCGACAGAGACGTTGGGTGGAACTACTTAACGACTATGACTGCGAAATTCGCTACCATCCTGGCAAAGCGAATGTAGTAGCTGACGCCCTTAGTCGTAAAACCCATTTCAAGGCTATTCGTATCTCTAGTAATTTCCATGCTTATATTCGTGGAGCTCAGTATTTGTCAGCTAATGAAGGAAGCCTAACTGCTGAAGTTCATGGCGCTAATGTGAATCAGCTCGAAACTAAATCTGATGATCTTCAGTACTATCTAAATCGCATCTGGGTGCCAGATAGCGATAATCTCCGTGAGCTCATTATGACTGAGGCTCACAAATCCTGTTACTCTATCCATCCAGGTGCCGATAAGATGTACCAGGATCTGCGTACGATTTATTGGTGGCCTGTCATGAAGAGGGACATTGTTGTATATGTGTCTAAGTGCCTTACTTGCTCGAACGTAAAGGCTGAACACCAGCGTCCTTCTGGACTCTTAGAGCAACCTAAAATCCCAGTTTGGAAATGGGATAGCATTGCTACGGACTTTATTACTAAACTACCCCAAACCTCTAAAGGTCACGATACTATATGGGTGATTATCGATTGTTTGACCAAATCAACCCACTTTCTTCCTATTCGTGAAGATTACAGAGTGGAGAAGCTTGCCCGAGTCTATACTGATGAGATTATATGCCGTCATGGCATACCTCTTGACATAATCTCAGACCGTGATGGCCGTTTTACTTCGCGTCTTTGGCAAACGTATCAGTCTACCATAGGTTCGCAACTGAATCTTAGCACGGCCTTTCATCCTCAAACGGATGGACAGACCGAGCGTACTATTCAAACCCTTGAGGATATGCTCCGTTCTTGTGTCATCGACTTTGGTGGTAACTGGGATGTACATTTACCATTGATTGAGTTCTCGTACAACAACAGCTATCATTCTAGTATTCAGATGGCTCCTTTCGAAGCTTTATATGGCCGCAAGTGCCGATCTCCTCTCAACTTGCATGAGATTGGTGACAAGCAGTTTACTGGCCCTGAAATCATTCAAGAGACAATGGATAAGATTCTTCAGATCCGTGATAACTTGATCAAGGCTAGGAGCAGACAAAAGAGCTATGCTGATAATAGGCGGAAGCCTCAAGAATTTGCTGTTGGTGACTGAGTTATTCTCAATGCATCTCCCTGGAAGGGAGTAGTTCATTTTGGAAAGAAGGGAAAGCTCGCTACTCGCTATGTGGGTCCTTTCATAATACTTGAAAGGATTGGAAAAGTGGCGTACAGACTCGACTTGCCACAAGAACTGAACAACGTGCATCCAGTGTTCCACGTATCTAATCTACGTAAATGCCTAGCCGACGAGGGACTGCAGGTTCCCCTCGAAGACTTGCAAATAAACGAAGCTGTTCAGTTTAT